>JAWDGP010007571.1:5000-70000 GCA_033675545.1 Elysia crispata
CTTGTACAATATCGAGCGCGCGAAGAAAAAAAAAGCACTCCAAAGCTAGCAAAGGTCATTTACGATGATCTTCAAGGTCAAATAGGCTTTGATTACGAAATACTAAACCCATCTGACTTTTCCTACGATATCCAAGCTTTACACAAACATAATTATTAGCAATTTTTTTTGCAGGCTCAAGTGGGCTACCTGAGATTGCGGCCATGAAAACACAACAGGTATGCGTGGCATTTCGATGATCTAACCATCTGCCTATTGCTTTTTGCATACCTATTTCTTCTGACGCAACACGACACAATTTTGTGTACAGGTCATATATGTCTACATGATTACTGACTTAGCTTCCTCAACAACTGCTGCGGCTGCTGCTGCCGCTACTACTACTACTACTACTACTACTACTACTACTACTACTACTACTACTACTACTACTACTACTACTACTACTACTACTACTACTACTACTACTACTACTACTACTACTACTACTGCTGCTGCTGCTACTGTTGTTTCATTTAGTAGAACTACAAATATTTCTTTTACTTCTTCAACTGTACTAGTTTCATAAACTTTACGTAGAATAATTTAAAAATCACACTACTTAAAAAAAAAAACCAGCCGTGGAAAATATTTTATAATAATATAACTGATAATAAGGATAATAACAATAACAATAACAATAATAATAATAATAATAATAATAATAATAATAATAATAATAATAATAATAATAATAATAATGATGATAATAATAATAATAATAATAATATAACTGATAATAAGTATAATAATAATAATAATGATGATAATAATAATAATAATAATAATAATAATAATAATAATAATAATAATAATAATAATAATAATAATAATAATAATAATAATAATAATAATAATAAAAAATAATGAATTCATAAAATTGTTTTAAGTTAGGTTTCGTTTCAAATTTGATTTTGTTTTTTTCTTTTAAGCGATTATTTCTAGAATTTCTATGTTATTAAGACAACAAACGATGTTAAAAATTTTATTTCTGTATTCTGTTCGTGCAAGGATGAATTTTTGAAGATCCAGAAACTACGCCTGTCTCGGAATCAAAGTGCCATCCATCCCCTGGGACTGAGACAAGGTGACCCTAGATGAGCTTCCCTAAACTCCTACTCTATGTCTTTACAAACAGAGGAGCCACGCACTTTACTGTGTTCGAACCAGAAAGTTGCAAAGGATGTAGACGCTTAGAGACCAGATTACCGCTATATAGGCACACACAGACACACACACACACACACTTTCTCTCTCTCACTCTCATTCTCTCTCTCTCTCATTCTCTCTCTCTCTCTCTCTCTCTCTCTCTCTCTCTCTCTCTCTCTCTCTCTCTCTCTCTCGACCATCTTGTTCTGTCTTGATCTCTAGTTTTCACACTTTAACCTCTATCTCAATTTCATTTTTATTTTCTTTACCTCTATATTCGAACCCCTCGCCTCGCCATCCCCTCCCCCCCTTTCTTTACACACAATTCCTCTCAACAATTCTCTCCATTTATATTTATTCCTCATACTACCCCCTGATGTTGGCTTGTCTGTCTCGATTCACTTTCATCCTCCCCCCTCCGTTTTCGAATCTCCATTCTGTCTATGTCTGTAGTCTTCTCTCTATTTTAAACCCTTTATAGAGGTGAATAACCTCTCTCCATTTCAATCTCTTCTCCCTAATCCCGTGTTATCTAACAATTCCTCTGCTCAAAGATCTTTCAACTTGCTGTGATATCATAAATTATGTTGTGGATCAGAGATTATAAAACCTAACACTTAATGTTCTCAGATTGTTAAGAGTTAACATTGACATGTTTTTCGACCTATCTATCTATCTATCTATCTATCTATCTATCTATCTGTCTGTCTATCTATCTATCTATCTATCTATCTGTCTGTCTATCTATCTATCTATCTATCTATCTACACTTATTCTTATTTACATTTCTACTATGTACGTTGTATGATCATGACGGCGAATAATGATGATATTGAACACAGTATGAAGATCAGGATAGGTTGTTTCCACAAGGGGAACAAAACTATCTTTCTAAGCCAGCTATACCGAAAATGCCACTTTATACTTCATTTATTAATCTTTTTCTATGGAAAAGTTTTTTCATTTACTTTTTTTTTCCCACAGAAAACTTATATTAGATTAATATAATAAGCATGAAACAAGGCAAAATCCATACATTTATTATTATTAAAGGCTGTTCGCTTTCATAATTCGAACATAAATGGCCATAATCAGAGGCAGAGGAAGGAAGATCAAGCAAAAGAAAATGTCATAAACCTTATAAAATTGGTCTACTACATCTACCTCTCCAATCACAGTTAGATCAGAATAAAATCAATAAAGTAAAGGCCGAGCATGCGACGGCGTAGATAACAGCAGGGATGAACAGAAATAACTCTGCTTTTATCACTAATCAAATCCAATACCGGTAGCTAGTTAGGTCTTCATTAATATCGCCCTTCTCAGGATAAAACCAGTGCGTCCAAATCGGGTGACAGTTTTTCCAAATTCAAAGAAATTTTTCTTTTCCTTGGCATATTTGAACTAAGTTCTCACCAGGAAAACGTTTGATTGGAACATCTCCACAGCTGGCACCTTAGCACGATCGTGCCTGTCAGTGAGTTATGAACTGTTTTTTTTTTCTCCGCTGAGGTGTCTGTTCCTGTTTCTATCAAGATGTTGCCTAATCTTCTCACATTTCAAACATTGATGGGTGCGCTCTTAAGAGAATTATTTCACTGAAAATACAGGAGCTAAGAGAGTTCCACTTATAATTTTAGAGCTGAAAAGAATGCTGGTCGAATTTCTCATTCGAAATCTGTAGAAAGACTCATAGTAAATCAAAGTACCTTCCTCATTATAATGTTGTTGAGGGGAATAGAATGAAAAGAGGCTGGAGGTGTGATTTTGTTACCCCATGGCTCATACGACAACATTTTAAACTCACATTGATTCCTAATTGAAACTGATATTTTTTTCCCCTTACCATCTCTCCAGAAAGCTCTTAAAGATAGAAAAACGCTAGATACATGAAAAAAAGAACCGCAAAGAGAATTCAAATGATCTGAAAATACTTGAAGCAGTATCTTTTCTCCCTCTCTCATTGTCAAAGAATTTCAAGAAGAGACGAGGGTCATTAAATCTCTGAAGTTTAACACGAGTCTATTATCGGTGTGCAAAAAAAAAAGGGAACAACAAAAAAAAAAAAAAAAAAAAAAACGAAACAAAAAAAAAATAAATGAAATAAACCAAAAACAAAAACAACGAAATAACTCAAATTGTGTTCAACTGCTCAGAGGTCTTAGCACTAATTGGTCGCTAAATTCTTGTGCCGCTAGGAACACCGTAACGTGTAGCTTGTATTCCTTTTCTTCGACTGTGTTCACCTGTGAAAACATCTTCGTTTCTCGCTGGCTGTGGCGGCGTCACGGTATCACAGGATTCAGAAGGCTCGACACCTGTTCTCGATGACTTTACCACTTCTCTCAAGATTGCTGAGTGGAATGTCCAAGTCGTCAAGATGCCACACATTCTATCATACACCTCATACGCTGGAATACTTGATAGATCTACAAATTGACGGTTCTCAAAAGGTACACGTGGTGGGGTACTTGAAGCATTGAGTTTATAACTGCATTAGAAGTGTCAGTCTTCTACCAGAAAAGAAAGGAATATGACCTATGTCATTTTCTTTATAAATGTGTGTTTACTTCCAGTTTATATTACTTTATTTCATATTTACCTCAATCTGTAAGCTATATCATGCTATTCTTTACGTTATAACTTTACTTCCCTTCAAATTATTTCTTTTAAAACTCATTGAACTGTTTAGCTATAAAGCAAATCTTGTTAAACTTAGGATCTATTACTGTTCCATAAGACATTGAAAAAAAAAAAGGTAAGGAAAAGGGAAAAAAAACCCAATAATCAAAAGAGAATTTTTTTGAAAATGTTTCCACACGTAAAAAGGAGATTCTACTCATCACCACACAGGATGGGTCGTAAATATTGACCATTTTGTATCGACCGCTCATAATAAACATGGTTAATCTAAGCCTTGAGTAGCACTGAAACATTAAAAAAAATATAAACCTGTGACCTAAACTTCGCAAAAAGTCTTTCGTGAAGAGCTTAATGCAATTTCTTCGTCGATATAGAGCACCAGGTTTTTTTTTTTTTTTTAATCATGTTGCACCAGTCCTGTTTGTTTAGAAGTTGTCCGGGAGTGATTGCTACGGCTTTGCAGTGACTTCCTTCCTCATCTCTAAACGCTAAAGTTCGAGACAGACTTACAGGGGTGTTGTTCGTTTTGGTTTGTTTATCCTGAGAAAGTATAAAGCCATGCTACTGCGGTGTGAGAACCGTTGCGTTCTCCGACATGTGTTTCACAGACTGCGCACATCCCTTGCTGTAGACCATGTGAGACACACGTGCGCCAGGTCATTTCTCGTCCATCATCACAACCTGTTCGCTCACAAACATGCTGGCAAGGAATTAACAACACCGGTGTGATCCGAGGCTCACGGTTACCAGTGCGATGTGGATTAACCGAATACAACAATCGTGATCGATTCTTTTCTTCAATTCTAAATGATTGCGATGTCATGTTTACATACAGTTTTCACCAAATCGTAGATCATCAAGTTTTACATGAGAAAGGTATCGCTATTTTAAACGTTTAGAGATGCTAAGTAAAGGTCTTACTCATAAGAAAAAACCCAGGGAAGTCAATGATTTTAAAGGCCTAAGGTATAGTGGTCTGTGTTAATTATCAGGTTTCCCCGCCCTTGCCCTTACATTATTTACTTTGCAGTTCTCGCCGGAGAAGGTCAACTGCCTCAATATAGAAAGAGTGTGCTGTTAAATTAACATTGGACAGAGTGAGTAAAATGTTTACCCCCCCCCCCCCCCCCCCCCAAAAAAAAAAAAAAAAAAAAAAAAATCTGTGTTCTTATCTTTTCTCCACAATTGAGTTGGACAGTATCTTCGACCACTTAGGCTGTAAATTAAAACGGGCCCTAGCTAGCGCTGCTAATTTTGCTGTAAATAACGATAGGTTTGGACGGGGTTCTAAAAAGGAAAACAAACTTGCGTACGCTGCTTACCGTAAGACTGTGGTCATGTATGATGACCTGCAGCGCGAATTAAAATAATAAAACAATGGAGTTGAATACACTTACAGCTCGGTATCTTTTCATTCGCCTTAAATAGGTGTACATTTGAAATTTAATGACGGGGACGGAAGCCATACGCGTAACGCAAGTTTCTTTCTCAGTGTTACCAGCTAGAAGAATTTCGAGTAGACATAGATGTGTTTTGCTGTTTTTATGTTATCTTTAGGTTTATTTCTCTTTCCTACCCTCTCAAGAATCCGTCACCTGAGGCATTTCTAGCCATGACCGATGCGAAAACTCGAATAAATTCTGACACTAAAAATAGCAGAGAAATCAGTCATCTTGCGCTATTTTGTTATATAAATTATTTTTTCCTGTAAAAGTTTGTTAAATCTTTCGAAAAAGTGTGGTTTTTTTTTGGAACTTTATTTTCTTTAATCCATTTTTTATTCATCAATATTTTTTTAACGAAACTTGGCAGGGATCGAGCTTATGTAAAATCGAAAACTCATTAGTTGCGTTTCGGGACAAGTGTTATTTAAAACTATTTATGATGTGTAATATAAAGAAAAAAAACCAAACAAACTTAAGAAGCAAAACTTAATTTTGAAAATCCATGTCTTTTATTTTCTATCTGATATATTGGAAAGAGTTTCCGTATGAAAGTATTAATGAATGTTAATTTGCTTTATGTATATGCCAAGTTTCAGGTTAATTAGTGAAACAGATTCAAAACGCCTTAGCGTTTGAAGAGGAAGGGTATATTAAATGGTCGCCATATCTACGGTGACAGTTACGTCTGGGAAAAAAAATCAAACTTTTTTTCTCACCTTTTAGATCTACGTCTGAGCAACTGTTCCAACATACTTGATTCAAAGTAAATATTAAAAAAAAATTATGAATTGGGCCTTAGTTGCTTTCTTCCCTCCCCACTTTTCGATCACACAACACACACACCTTCCCCCTTCTCCCCCTTAACTAGGTAAAGCGGATCCTGAATTTCACTTCCGGTTCAGGACTGATATGCATTGGCATTCCTAAAACCCATAATCGATTGTGACATTGCCAAATTTAGTTGCACCAGATTTTGGTGTAGAGATTGATCGATCTTTAGCATGTAAAACTAAGTAAAAATTTGTTCTTTATTTCTATCTATTTTTGTCTCCATTTTTTAATTAATAATAATAATAACCATTTACGAGTTAATCAGCACCACTAAGCTCGTGTTATAAAATTATCAAATAAGTGCTTTTTCCTAATAAGCTTATCATTAATAGATTAGACGTTTAATACCTGTATCTGCTTCGATGACTATTTATTTATTAGTTCTATCTTTCTATCTATTAATCTAACCTAGCTATCTAATAGCGATTGTGATAAATCAGTATAAAGAGAGCTCTGCAAGAGTAAACAAGTGAAGAGTTCAGGGTGCCAAGGTGCCAGAGAATCTGGCAGACAATACAAGATCAACCAGTGGAATTTTTACCTTGCCTGTCTAAATGTCGACGATCGGTTCCCAACTGATCAGTCGTTTAACTTGGAAGGAAAAATGTTTAATATCAATGACTAAAAAGCCAATTGTGCGTAAAAAAGAAATAATTGTTACACGCTGAAAACCCGTTCTACAAACGGGACTCTGGTGTTAATTTGCCGAGGTTTGGGTGCGTATGTATTTAAAGGGGCCTGTAAATGGTCTTGATATCTCTACTTTTACTTACAGTTACATGATCCAGATATATGCCTCCACCTATCCATCTTTACCTAGAATCTACATATGTCGATAAGGCTAAATCTAAACACAAAATTTAGATATAGAACTTAATTCCTTTTGGATTAAAGGAAATCGAGTTAATATTCTATTCTTTCTCAATCTGTTTTTAAATTCTTTTAAACGTTTAATAAATGAGACAGCTCGGAATTTTCGCGATAAGTACATAAAAGTGTACTTGCTTGAGGGAATTCTTTGTCACTAAACTATTTAAACCTAGACCTACACATCAAATCCATTGATAAAGACTTCGGTTGTTAAATAGTGACAAAATGCCGCGCGAAATTGGTGATCGTAAGTTAGCCTATATTGACGAAACAAAGCATTTTGGGGAAATCGAGGAGAGTTGTTTACGTTGATTTTTTTATTTATGAATTAGAACCTGGCCACATGAATGCTGTAGACGCCTGCAAAGCTTAAAAGGTGTGGGTTGGGTAATAACGGAGGAGTTTGCGAACAGAGCCTCCCAAGTCCGCTGTTATATGTATATATATATATATATATATATATATATATATATATATATATATATATATATATATATAGAGAGAGAGAGAGAGAGAGAGAGAGAGAGAGAGAGAGAGAAATAGAAAGAGATGAAACGCCTACAAACCATATATAGAAAAAAACTTATTGAGCAAACAGCCTTTGATGCCATGAAAATATCGACGACTTTGTGCAACTTGACAACGATTGAAAATGATCAAATTATTGATATTGATCATTATGTCAGCCTGGAAAAGAAGAAACAATACTTACGTAAATACTTGAAGATAAAGGCATCTTCACTTGCAAGGGGGCTTCACCTCCTCCTTTTCTCAAATAATCATTGACGGCTTCAGTATGAAAGGTTCGTGTGATGATGTAATAATCTTAAGTCTACGTGACGCCAAAAAGATGCTGCTACATAGTACACAAAAACAACGAGCGTTGTACTGATTGCAATTAACAAACGACTTGTTATGATGGAATGAAGAAAATGGAATATATTTGTGTTATATGGAATGCAAATCCGCTTTTCAAACCGTCCACAATAAATCAAAACGTTTAAACGTAAGAAAAAGTGAGAAATCAGTTATCGAAAAAAAGGTGTCAAGAGAAAGTTGAGAAGATAAAATAATTTGTTGTGGAAATTAATAATGAAAATAATGAAACTGCCGTATTGAATTTTATAACCCTTTTATTAGAAGTTAAACATTCGATTGAAATGAAGGTAACAAATTTAATTACAAAAGACGAAAATAAATCTTACAGGAAACATGGTAGAAATCATTAAAGGGATATTTTGGGCATCATAGTTCTAAAATAGCAGTACATTTACTGTAGACCACGTATAAAGTTTTGTTTCTTATGTTCGCAGTCGCATTGCATTTGGTTTTCATGTGAGCTTAATTCATTTAGAAAAAAAAAACCCTGTCAAATCCAGGAACAAGTGAAAGAATTTATCTTTATTCATGAAAAATTGGAAAATCACTTTAGAAGCTACACAGGCTTTGCAATGACAGAGCTGTATGTGACTTTCTATAGCTCAACTTTAACTGACTGAAGTTAACAGAAAAAAAAACCAAAAAAAAACCAGCCAGCTCATCTCTGATCTCGACACAATCAGAATATCATTTTTCACAAACCCGCTCGGTTGTAAATTGAAACTAAAAGGTAGAGCAAATCTTTGGAAACAAAACACAATATTCTCACCATATGGACAAGGAGTCCTATCGTAGATCAATTGATAAAGCATTTGATTTATAATAACGAGGTCTGGTTTCGATCTCTGTATGGAATATCATTCTAGTGACGGGGATGGCTGCAATCTAACAACTGTTTTCTTTGGATTGACGGAAAGCCATTGTCCTGAATAAGATTCTTGCGAAAACTTTAGAGACATTAGCTTCTCGAAACCTGTCAATCTAACACAACAATTTGCGAGTAAAAAATTGATACTTTTTGCGCACACAAAGGCTGCTTTGAAATTTTATGTGACATCTGCGGAGCGAAAAAAAAACCCATCAAAACGTTTGTTCTTTACAAGTGGAAGCAATTTTTGAGATTTTTTAGTAGTTCGTTCACTGTTCCTCCTTGTTTAAAAAAAAACAAGCTCCACTGTGGTCCACCCCAGATGGAAAAGGTTGGAGAAACAATGCCCTGCTGAACTGTAGTCGAGACAATGCTGGCAAGCTTCAATCCCTCCGTCAAAACTTTCCAATCTGGTGCCAATGATACCACCTTAGCGGCATCAGCATCCCTTACCTTCCTTTCTTTGGACTTTGCATAACCACCAATAACACTGATAGTAACTTTCTTATAATATTGAAGATTTTTTTCCTTGTCAGCAAAAGTAGGTGCGGGGAAAGAGGAGGTAACAAAGAGGGGGCGGGGATATTTCTTACAAGACTTTTGAACCATTCCAAATCCTTGCAATGATTTTGAAGCTGATCTTTCTCCAAAAATCTTCTCTCAGAATTTCCATTGTGAGATGCCCATAACATCAAAGAGCTATAACGGCGTTGATTCTCATAATATATCCAGGACATAATTTTCTGTTCACTACATACAAGCCACTATTTTAGTAACTTAAAATTAGCGCTCATTACAATTGGGAGACAAGACTTCAGTGAAAAGATATATGTACAACCATCAAATAGTTTGGAGAGCTCTTAAATATGACTTGTTTTGAACTGAATCAAAAGCTGATTAAGATAAATTTAAGGCTTGAAAATGGCACTGCTAAGGTATAACGATCAAACTTTCTTAATTCCACGTTTCTATGTCGTTCTTTTTCTTTTCCTTATTAAATCTACCCTCTCCTCCCTCTTCTCCTATATTCTGATGACGATAAAAACTTATCAAATGATGTGTGCTGTCTCAAAAGGTTGCCCATAGAAGTGTATAACAATATAATCTATCTGTATTATGTATCTGAGTTTCACGTATTTTAAGATAGGCCAGAATCTTTCTTCAACAATCCATGGACTTTAGAGTCGGTAGCGTAGAAGGGTTTGGTCCGTGGAGTGGTGCTGCTGGGAGATGGAGTTACACATGGTCGAAACACAGCCATTGATCAGAGTTGGGACACCCGTCTCGATCGACTTCGTAAAACTCGCTGTTAATTTCGCCTTCATGAAAGCAGAAGATTTGAACAAACTTGCGGTAAAAAGTTGATAAGAGTGTAAGAATGGGGTAAAAGAATATGAAGTATGTTGTTTTGACTTTAAGTGTTTTTAAACATATTTTTGAGAAAGTGTAAAAGAAACTTATTCGTCTCATGAATAGGTCTAATCTTCAGCGTAAAAGTAGTTTAACGACGAACTTTTCTTTCAAACACACACCCCCCTCCCCCCCCCCAAAAAAAAAAACAAAACAAAAAAAAAACAAAACAAAAAACAAGCAACCCCAGAAACGATAGAATGATCTTATTTAAAAAAAATAATAAAAGCCAAAAAACCCTCTGATCTGCTACGGAGCTAAAATCCTTTGAAAACTAAGTACTAGGCCAAAGATGTTTAAAATTTTCCCGCTCCAAACTTATACTGAGGAAAGCTTATACGGTCGCCCTTTTTCTTTATTGAGACAAACTGTTTTATACCTTGAGATAAAAAAAAAAAAAATTGTTTGGTTACAAAGTAAGCCTAAGCTCACTAATACTCAGATTGCGACAATACTTTCACTTATCTGGGTACAAACAGCCATTTACAAGTAATACGAATACTAGTCTCACACTCTTATATCTTAGATGTGTTGGGATAAACATACTTCATTATGACAGTTAATAGGCCCATTACCCATAGAACATGCGAAAACGATTTTTTCGCTGCGTAGATCAGTGAATAAAAGGAAAGTCATAATAAAATAGCAGAAAGACAGTAGAGAGCGAGAAAGCAGAAAGGGGAATTGCAAGAAAAAGGGAGAGAGGGAGCGAGAGAAAGAGAGTGTGAGAGGGAAGGGCATTGAACAAGAGGGAGAGAGAAAGGAAGGGATGAAGAGAGAGGGGTAGAGAAAGAGGAAGGAGGGGAAAAGAGAAAGAGAGAAAAAGACAGGGAGGATGGTAGATAATGTATAGACAGATAGATAGAGAGATAGATAGATAGATTGAGAGAGAGAGAGAGTGACAGAGAAAGAGAGAGTGACAGAGAGGAATGAGAGTCAGAGAAAAAGAGAAAGAAGGTCGGAAAGAAGAGGGAGAGAGACAGGAAAGGATGGACAGAGACAAAAAGAGAAAGGGAGAGAAGGTAGAAGAGTGTGGTAGATAGATAGAGAGAGAGAATGAGAGAGACAGACAGAGAGAGAAACAGAGAAAGAAAGAGAGAGATAGAGAAAGAGAGAGAGAGAGAGAGAGAGAGAGAGAGAGAGAGAGAGAGAGAGAGAGAGAGAGAGAGAGAGAGAGAGAGAGAGAGAGAGAGAGAGAGAGAGAGAGAGAGAGAGAGAGAGAGAGAGAGAGAGAGAGAGAGAGAGAGAGAGAGAGAGAGAACAACCTCACTGCGACCGGTCGGAGCCAGACCCAAGCGATAGCTCCAGCTAGTTTGGATCGAATCCACCCGAAGCGTGCCTTGTACTGTTGTAGCCTTATCATTCGATGCTAAGTAAAACATGGGAACAAAGTGGAGTAAAAGGCGTGATGCAAGAGCATTCCTTCGCCTCATGCAGACTTAGCAGGGGTGCATTGCTATTTATACATGTATGACTGGCCGTGTTTTGCCTGAACACCGTCTTCTACTTACAGGATACCCTACCTGACATTTTTTGCCCGCATTCCTCCCTATATATAACACCGTGTTTTGCAGGAGAAAGTAGGGAATTCTATCTCCTTGCCGTTTTTAGCAAGAACAAAAAGTTCATAAAAAGCAAAGATAAAAAAAAATATAACAAGCAAAACAAGGGAGTATCTTACTGCTAGTAGAATTTGTATTTTATACTTAGAAATTGTGAAGAAATAATAACAACAATACATTTACATTTTATAGGTAATTATTCATTCATCTGCGCATCGATATGTTTTCTTCGGTTTCTGGAACTAACGAGACCATTAAGCAGTGACATTGCCAAGTCAATACACAGGTGAAAACAAGAATCAAGACTGTAAGAGCAGGTGTAAAATGAGGTGAAAGAAGAGATCTGAGCCATGTGGAAGTCACATCTCCATCAAGCTATTCTGGTTCTAGGCTGCTTCGCCTTTCTTTCAGGTCAGGTTCAATGTAAATGATTGCTATTGACATAATTTATATGGCATGGCGGTAAAAAAAAATTACTTCTGTTTAGGTTGCTATTGTTGATTTTTTTTTCGACCCTTAGCAAATATGTTTTTTATTGTTAGTAACATTTTCATGATAATCGTATTTATTATTATTATTATTATTATTATTATTATTATTATTATTATTATTATTATTATTATTATTATTATTTTCAACACTACTACTACTACTACTACTACTACTACTACTACTACTACTACTACTACTACTACTATTGCTGCTGCTACTACAGCTACTACTACGACCACGGTTACTACTACTGCTATTGCAACTACTATTACAACCACCACCACCACCACTACTATCTCTACTACTACTACTACTACTACTACTACTACTACTACTTCTACTACTACTGCTGCTGCTGCTGCTGCAGTAGTGGTAGTAGTAGTAATAGTAGTAGTAGTAGTAGTAGTAGTAGTAGTAGTAGTAGTAGTAGTAGTAGTAGTAGTAGTAGTAGTAGTAGTAGTAGTAGTAGCAGTAGTAATAGTAATAGTAGTAGTAGATAAATACGATTATCATGAGTATGTTACTATCAGTAAAAAACATATTGCTAAGGATAGAAAAAAATCGGCAGTAGCAGTAACAAGGTAAACAGTAGTAGTAGTAGTAGTAGTAGTAGTAGTAGTAGTAGTAGTAGTAGTAGTAGTAGTAGTAGTAGTAGTAGTAGTAGTAGTAGTAGTAGTAATACTACTACTAATATCATTATTATCATTATTGTTCTTTGTTCTTTTTATTTTACATATCTTTCTATACCGAACATACATGTACGTATATCATCCTTTTTATTGGCTATATATATATATATATATATATATATATATATATATATATATATATATATATATATATATATATAACAGTCGGGCGTTTTTTTTTTGTTTTTTTTTTGGGGGGGGGGGGGGTGTCACATGACCTAACTAGATCTGCAAGTGCAGTACTATTTCACGGAAAGTTAAATTACCACATTAAAAGTCATAAAAAATATCTAGCATAGAAGCATTCAGCTCTGGTTGTAGCGTCAGTGATTTTGAAATCATAGGTTAATTATGTATGATCGTGATAATCATCATCTTTATTATTATTATTATTATTATTATTATTATTATTATTATTATTATTATTATTATTATTATTATTGTTATTGTTGTTGTTGTTGTTGTTGTTGTTGTTGTTGTTGTTGTTGTTGTTATTATTATTATTATTATTATTAGTATTTTCTTCTTCTTCTTCTTATCATATACAAATAAAAAAATAAGAAGAATATTGAAAAATTATAAAGCAGTATAAAAAAGGAAACACCTGCGAAAGTTATCAAGACATGCCATCAGTTTTATCGTACGTACATGGTACAAAGGCGGATCTCTAGTTTTTAATCAATTCTGTGAAGTAAACTGTAAAGTGAACCTAAACAGTTTTTTTTTCTTCACTCTAGCAAACCTCTTGTGGCATCAAGAAAAAAAAAAAAAAAGATTTTATCCTCCACAAGGCTTGCTTACATTGAAAGATATAAAATAAGTTTTACATTTATCTACTGTTTCCTGCACTAGAGTGCCAAATATGAGGGGTGGCAATCTTGAAACATCATTTCATTTTTTGGGAACGCAATTCTAAATTTCTAAAAAATCTGAAACGATAAGCACCGGTACATAGGTTTTAGTATGAATAGGGATAAAATAGGCAGATAGATTGCAAGTGACTTTGTATGAAAATTGTCCTAATAATAATAATAATAATAATAATAATAATAATAATAATAATAATAATAATAATAATAATAATAATAATAAGATGAAGAAGAAGAAGAAGACTCATCGTTAAAACAAACCTAGATATAATCAATTAAAAAAAACTTATTGTAGTTTGTACATCTCAGCAACAGCAATACCTACGCAGGCTACAGAGTACCGGTAAGCTCGAGTCAGAGCATTTTAATTTAGCGGCCTTTATTTATTTCACACAAAATTTAAAAAAAAAAAAGCCTGAGCTAACATAATTTTTTTTTGTTTCTTTAATTAATATTATTATTATTATTATTATTATTATTATTATTATTATTATTATTATTATTATTATTATTATTATTATTATTATTATTATTATTATTATTATTATTATTATTATTATTATTATTATTATTGTTGTTGTTTATTATCATTATGATAATTACATTAACTTAGTGGTATAAATAGAGTTTCTTGTCAACATTTCGTAAAAAAAGCTTCTACATTGAGGCGAAGCATTCTACCTGCATTATTGTAACAGGATCGTCCGTTCTTCTATTGGGGAGAGAAATACTAGAGTTACAATTTAAAAGACCTGATGGTTTGCACACATCATGTCTCATAGACCTTTCAAATTGGCTTCCGATTTCTTTTATACTCGATCTGAAATTTAGCATTAAAAGTAAACAAAGCTTTTGAATTTTGTATGATTTGTGCTATAATAGGCTTAAAATATCTTTAAAGATTAGTTTTGCTTTTTATTTGCATGTCGTGCGTTTAACCATTTAGAAGCTTCAGCTGATACAATCGTTTCGTATAGCTCGATTTTAATGATTTTTTTTTTTTCAATACAGAGTCGGCTATATTGCGACCTTACCGACGTCTTGCTAGTCATCTTGTGCCCAACAGTCGCAGCTCTGACGATGTGACAGACGAGAGAACGTCTTGGCGCTACGGAAACCACAAATACAAATCCCGCCACTTCTCTGGCAGGTTCCGGCCAAATGCACGGCGATGTTGCCAGGTTGGCGAACGGGTGGCGCAAAAACAAATGAGCTGTGACATCACAGTTCTCGCCATGCTGCGCAAGTACCACAACAGCTTGTGGATGTCCTCACAAGGCAACACAGTCTCTAGCTCCAGAGACAGAGACTGGCGGGGTTACTTCTATCAGAACAGACTCTCGGAGAAAGTCGCCAAGTGTTCCGCCGCTCAACCCAAACATTTCGTGAAGTGCTGCTCGTCTGAAGACACGTTCCTGAGACACATGAGGAGGTGTCAGCTCATGGCGGGGAACAGAGGCCAACGACGTCGATGCCGCCAAACTTACAAGAGAAGGAAATGGAAGTAAAAATACTACAGCTTCTTTTTCATCTTCCGGTTGCATCGCAGCATTTCAAATTTCAGATCTACCTTTTTGGTGACTATACTCGGAAAGCGAATGAAGAAATAACACTTATTCTACTAACAACATACATTTTCAAGTATCTCAAGATTGAAAAATCGCGTGTGCTTCGATTTGCTTTTAGCCAAACACCAAAAAAAAAACAACAACCCAGGACTCAAGTGTTTTTACACTGTGTTTCATAAAATTCAGCCAGCTTAAAATGTCTTAGAAAACAGAACATTTAGATGCTTACTTCAGAGGTTTTATATCAAATGCAATATAAGCAAGGAACGCAATTATTTGTGAATAGCGAAGCTAATCACCTGTCTCTACATGTGATATTTCATGTCTGAACTTATGTATGACTGAGTTGTGATAACAAAAATGTATATTACTCGGTCTTTCTTTGACTACACTGAGTTTACTAACACCTAACTTAGTCGCCATGCTAACAAAAAGCACATAAGAACTAAAACGCTATACGGTTAATTATACAAAGAAATGTCACCTGTTATATCATTTAGTTGTATGAAACGAATGTAACTATTCTTCCAAGGTTCAAAACAATGCCAAATAAAATTAACATTAATGAAATAGAAACGTTTTAATATATTCTAAAATTAATTTTCGTCTACACACTAGAATGCATGCATTATACTTGTAGTTTGCAAAGCGTCGTTTACTAAGCACAAAGCATTTTTTTCTAGAAATTGGACACTGTTGCTTTATATCATACTAAAACCAGACCATTGAGTCAAGTGCAGTCCCTGCCTCCATAAGTCCAGCTAATTAAATGTGTATCTTCAAGTTAAAAATATTTATGTTATGTTATAAACACTTTGACATGCAGATGAAACAGATGAACAATTTTTTTTATACTACATCAAATTCGTATAGAGAACATTAAACGTAAAATGCAGTAACTCAACTCAACTGACATGGTTAGGATGAATAAACCAAACCTGTACAGAAACGTTGTGTTCTCATTTGCTTCATGTTATTGTCAGATCGTGAGCTAACATTCAAGATTTCAATGTCTTCAGTAGTCTATTTCTTATACCAGATAACTTCAAGCTTGGTAACTGCCTCCTACTATACCAATGTTAAATCCTCTTTTCCCACAATCATCTATATGTGACTACATGTATGTAGGAGCCTTGAACGAAGTGATTTATATATGTTGCCAAGAGTCGAGTATTGCTTCATATGATCTCCACATAATGTATCGGTACATATTCCTAAAGCAAAGACACAATCTTGATATTAAATCTATGACAAGCGCACATTAATATTACAACCCTGACAAACACAGAAACAAACATAATATTCAAGCTAAGACAAGCAAAGACGAGAATGACATTTACATTTCACACAAACACAGAAACATTGACAATATATGTAAAGGAGAAAAAACATGATACTACAAACTTGACGAGCACAAGGAACAAGAAACATTTGAATCTATTTACAACATATTCATGTATTTATAACTGCGAAAAATACAAAAATAATCAAACACAAACTCGTTAGAATGAGAGCTACAACCAGAAATACTTTTATTACCAGAACTCCTCGTTCTTGTCTTGTCTTGTCTTTTTTTTTATATATAACAATTTTCATCTACTCAGTCACAATGACAACAGCTACACTGCACAAAGTGAGTTTAACATTATTTGGTGCTGTGGCATTGAACCTCCAGCAGGGGATGTGGGTGCACTAGGGCGAGACAGCTCTGAAGAAAAGGGCATTGTCCAGGCGTGAGGTACTGACCTCACAGGCAGAGAATCACAGAGATTTAAGTGACGAGACTGGAAATACCAGCACCTTACAAGTACAAGACAACAAACAACATAAGACAAGTAGTTGTAGGTTTATGTACAGAGATTAGTTACAGTCTAAACAACGATTATTCTAAAATCGGTGTCGTTAATAAATGATATATTTTACATAAATAGCCATAGACAAATAGTTGTACGTTGACAGCGAGAGAGAGAGAGGGGGGGGGAGAAAGAGAGAGAGAGAGAGAGAGAGAGAGAGAGAGAGAGAGAGAGAGAGAGAGAGAGAGAGAGAGAGAGAGAGAGGGGGGGGAGAGAGAAAGAGAGGCAAACAAACAGAAAAAGACAAAAGAGGAAGGGAGCGAAAGATAGAGGATGACACACAGAGAGAAAGAACAATGATCATAGCTGGCATTTAAAAAGAAATTCTCTTTGTCCGAGAGGATGAGTGACAAATACCAGTTACGTGTACTTTGAGCGACATGTTTCGGTCCGAGCCACTTTAAAAGAGCATGTGGTAAAAGTGAGGGAGAGGGGTTGTTTAGCAAGAAAAAATGGTGATGTTGATAAGTACAAGTGAAGGTTCGTCTAAAAGAAAGAGGATGGTTTTGACAAACAGATTCAAAACTGTGACCAATGAAATTTTTTTACAATGTATAACATAATACTCTCATCATCGTATACATGCTTCATCTCATTTCAACACAGCGTTTCCAAAATCAAGACAAAAGTTGACCCCACCAACACCTAGAACAACATCAGCAACACACATCCGTAATAATGTACACGTAAAATACTAACAAATATAAATCCTTAAGACTTATGCTTTCATTAATTTGTCATCTGAATTAATGACAGAATGTACATGAATTTCTCATTGTAATGGTCCGTTCCCCTACAAGTTATCTGAAATGTCTTTATCTGGCTATTGAACAGGTATAAACATCACAAATAACATCAAATCAAAGAAAAAGAAGCAAACAAGCTTATAAAATGCATGGGAATGATAGATTGTATGATGGAAATACAATAATTTGCGTGACAGCCTTCTTTGTCATGAACAACTTCAGCAAAAGTGTTAACGCCAACCTAAGGCTACACCTCAAAGAAATGATAATTTTCGGAAAAAAAAAAGTTCACTGCTCAGTGGGGGCCAGTTTTTATAAGCAAGAAGTGCAGCAAACGAAGCGAAAACTATTTGTCATTTAATGTCGAATTTCTTTTTGGGTTCAAAGACAAACACTAGTAGCGCGATTGATGGTTCTATTTCAAGCATCAATATGCTCCAGCCCCACCCTGTCGAAAGTTTCTAAACTTTCTGCATCTCACGTGGAAGACAGTACACACATTGCGTTCGATCTTCAAGCGTTGGTGATTTTTTTTTTTTTTTTTTTTTGTTTAAATGAAATTTAAAATTATTTTGGTTTGAGATTAAAAAAAAAAGTCTCCTAAGATGAAGTTTGAGTGACAAATAATGCGAATGGTAAACAGTTAATGGAATATACGAAAGAATTCCCCTAACTATCTGAGGCCGTTGTAAAAAAAAAAGTAACTATAGGGGAGAGAGAGAGAGAGAGAGAGAGAGAGAGAGAGAGAGAGAGAGAGAGAGAGAGAGAGAGAGAGAGAGAGAGAGAGAGAGAGAGAGAGAGAGAGAGAGAGAGAGAGAGAGAGAGAGAGAGAGAGAGAGAGAGAGAGAGAGAGAGAGAGAGAGAGAGAGAGAGAGAGAGAGCGCGCGCGAATGAAATAAATATTGTTGCAACCCTTACCCCTACGCACACGAGACACTGACGATTCTAACAGTAGCACTATCGGTTGGATGCGCACGTTTACATTGTCTGCAGTAAACCCACACACACACACACATATATATATATATATATATATATATATATATATGTATGTGTGTGTGTGTGTGTACATAGAAAAGTCCTCATCCCACGTTGGCCGCCATACTCCCCCAGATCTGACATTTAATTAGTGTCCTCAACGATCCGCCCACACGTCTAGGACTAAGTAGCGCGAGGCCGAGCGCCGGCAGTGCCTTGTGGACATGTACCCGCTACCCGCCTACTTTTTCTGTCTCTCTCTCTCTTAGTCTCATCTCCCGTAAGGTGTTACATGATGCCAGGCTTTAGATTGTCTTAGTAATCTCACGAGGACCCTCCCACGAGTACAGAGATGCTAACAAAAACTTTGACAGAGTGCGGAGAATCTAAAACATAAAACGCAATCTGCCCATCAAAGACCAGAATGTCGTCCATATTTTGAAGACTTCGTATTCTTACCATTGATAAGCCTTAGATATTGTCAGTCTTAAAATAAATTCATGTAAACTGTTCCAATTAATCACATGCCGTGTGGTTTTCTTTTACTACAAGCTCTGAATAAACTGCAGTATAATTTTAGAGAAAACAAATGCCAATAACCTTTATTTGCTGAACCGATTTTCATAAAATAATGATTCAAATTAATAATAATAATAATAATAATAATAATAATAATAATAATAATAATAATAATAATAATAATAATAATAATAATAATAAAAAAAAAGAATCTGAATAATAATAGTTCACTATTTTTTTTTTTAAATCCAAATCTATTTACAGATTTTTTTTAACATTCATTATCATGTAGGTTTAAATAAGTGCGCGGCTAAGAATTCCCACATGGCAGTGCACTTTTACGCACTTAATTCAAATATTGGCAGCTTTTTAAAAAACGTTTAAAAGGATCTAAAAACAGACTGGAAAAGTACAGAATTAGCCAATTTCCTCTACTAATGTCAGGACTCGTTCAAATGTTTCCAATCAAGCACGTGTCACGTCACTAAGGGTTCGACAGAACGGGAAAACTTCGCACCTTGCCTACCGTATTAGGAAGAGCATTGATAGCTTAGAGTGGTACTTTGGAGAAATTCCTGTAGCTTCCGGTGGATAAAATATTAATCGCCTCAGACTAGGCGGCTCACTGGTTGTGTTGATGTAACCTGTCCGCTATATTGCACCAATAACCTGAATCTATCGAGGGCGGAGCTGAAGAGATGAGGCACCAAAACTCAAGTAGCAAAACTGACATATCACAACCATTAGAGGAGTCAGTACAGACTTGAAAAACAAGCCCTCTGGATCATGGCTGGAGTTAAAATACTTGGAATGAATATAAAATCAAACATCCTGCCACCGAATCACAACTAAAACATTTATTTAAACTAAAAATGAAGTTAAAAAAAAACTATACGGAATGTTTGCTCATTTACTGAAGAAATGCAATTAAAAATTAAAAAAAAATAATGTACATCATGCATATGTATAGGCAAATAAAAAGGAAATTTTAAATGCTAAAATAAAAAGTACTCGAATGTGTGAATTGATACTTTTGCTGCCTTATTAATAATTCCGACCACAATGATTGAACAATAAAAAAACAATTTAAAAAAATCAATAAAATGAATGTACAACTTACAAGAAGGAAAGAAGTTTATATTAAATAAATGAAGGAATGTTTACTTGACAATAAATCATTAAAAATACAGCAGAGTGAAAACAAAAGAATTACAATATCAACGACCTGTCATAGGAGCTTTACTAAAATGTCCTAAGTAACTTTTAAAATTCACAGACGTTAAGAAATTACTCAACTCTAGTGTGAATATATGAAGGCTCTTCAATATTTTAATGTACGTGGAATTCCGACTTATGCCGCGGCACAGCTTTGTTTGTTTATCCAGCAACATTGCAACTCATCTTTGGACATGTTGATGTAGATTTTCATGCGAAAGAAACAAACTAATAAATCGTCAAATCTTATTAACATAGCATTATAGAGGACTGGATAGATCAATAGCCAGGTAAATAGATAGATAAATAGATAGATAGGGAGAGAGCGAGAGAGAGAGAGAGCGACTCAAAGAGAGACTCAGAGAGAAAGAGAGCGAGAGCGAGCTAGCGAACGAACGAACGAGAGAGAGAGAGAGAGAGAGAGAGAGAGAGAGAGAGAGAGAGAGAGAGAGAGAGAGAGAGAGAGAGAGAGAGAGAGAGAGAGAGAGAGAGAGAGAGAGAGAGAGAGAGAGAGAGAGAGAGAGAGAGAGAGAGAGAGAGAGAGAGAGAGAGAGAGAGAGAGAGAGAGAGAGAGAGAGAGAGAGAGACAGAGAGAGAGAGAGAGAGAGGCAGATGATGAGGCCAGCTATTTAGACATAGCATTTCCTCCGGGCTCTCCAGATAGATTACATTTATTTCAAAACTTGCAAACAAGAATAAAAAAAAAGGATCTAATCAACAAAATAGAAAAAAAACACGGGTAAATAATGGTCAAAGTTAATTTGTAAAATTAGTATAACATAGATTTAAAAAAGAATAAGGTCGTTAAAATCAGAGCTATACAATAAACAGCGATTAAAGTCTTGATGACTATCGATATACATGTATTTGGTAACCATTAATCTCTTTTCGTCCCTCTCCCCATGATGAAGTTGAGGATGAGCAATAAGCATCAGATCAGTGGATTCTTGACAACTTATTCGGTCGAATATGACAAAAACACAGCCTACATTGTTTACATTGAATACAGTGCAAATTGTCACAATACACGTTTTATTTTCAACTCAACTTGTCACAACAAAGTAATACAATGTACAGCATAAATGAGATTGCGTCGTTGGGATTGTCAAGAACGAATAGATTGGTGAAACATGTTTGACATATCAATACCCTCAATGCCTTACTTATTTCTACATGTATATAATATACGTTCACAGTGAATACTCTCGTATTAAAACGACACTTGTATTCATTTTCGAAAGTGTCATGGCAAATACAAGCCTTAGGTTTCAAGTAAAGTGAATATAGCACAATCTACTGCAAAATTTGCAAATTCTGCCCAACCCATTTGTCTTTGGGTATTCACAATGAAAAAGGAAGGAAAAAAAATAGTATTTGATGCATCAGGAAACGACTTGCATTTTGCAAGAAAAGCAAGATCACAGTACGATTGTCCAGGAGTAAACTAAAACAACAGGCAGACTCAATGTGCGCAATAAAGGTGTATAGAGATCTCAATAGGTCGAGCTGACATTACCTCAATATCACAATAAAAATAATAAAATCGGAATAGTGAGACAATAGCAAACAGCCTCATCACAGCCACAGGACTTGTCTGGGTTATGGCGGTCTCGGTATCACACTGTGTGGAGCAACACGCCGTTCTGACTAGACTAATGCGCTGAGAGGATTTAGTTCAAGATCTACAAAAGCTCATTGCTGTTTTATGATCCCAACCCGAAACCTCGAAAATAATATTGCATTCGATTTTATTTTTTTTTAAATAAAACTGTAAAGTGGTTGAATATATATTGCGTCCCTATTAAGTTTTAAATATAAAGTTTTTTTTTTACAATGCGATTATTCATACTAATATAAAGGACACATCAAGGGTAATAAAACTAATATGGCATATCCCAACAGACAAAAGACATTTTTAAACTGAGCTTTGCTGAAAGTAAAAACTTTACCAAAACAAAATGTGGATTGATGTTTATAATTTACGCTGGCTTTGAATAAAAGCAAGGTTCCATGAGCATTCAACTCACTTGCAGATGGAAACTTCTGCATCTCAGCCATAGTAGACATTAAAGATCATCACAACACGGCATATAAAAACGATGTAAATGGAGTTTGCTCGGCATAATATGGAGATCAACAAACTTAATGTCTCTCTTATTTCTTCAATGGCCGTTCCATAGCCATGATGTATCCCAAAGGTACTGATACCATTTTCCACAGATCAAATGAGCAAAAAAAGAAAATATTTTTCTTATCAAATCTTGGCATGACTCTCATCACACCTAATTTTGACCTTTCAGAGGTGGGCCGTGGAGAACAAAAGGGCCCTACCTCAGCCACCCTTAGGACTCGAGAGGCTCAGCTTTGTTGCAGGCTAGACTAACCAAGTCTGCATGATGGGCTCGGGTTGCAGCCTTCACAAGTCCCAGGAGAAGAGATGATGCTTGACCAGCATGTCCTTGACCCCTTCTTTGAACGGCCGGAAGGTGTCCACCTGGCGGGGCAGCTCCCAGTCCTTGGACAGACTGAACGAGAACTGGCACATCAGTCTGGGTCAAACAACACGGGTCAGGGCAGGGCAGCGTCGCATGGCCAGGGAGGCAGGAGTAGAAGAGCATGGGAAGATTAAGATCAACAGTACATTTCAAGAGGAGTCCCTGGAAAGGTTAATGATAGAGCCTGTGTCAAGATTTCCATCTTTTCGTTTGCCCTTTGAGTCCACCTATGCTCGTGATCTTTAATAATACATTGTACTCATTAGTGAATCGACAGCTTCCAAGTCTAAGTTGTATTGGTGGACGGTACTTTAGCATGGACATCTTGGTGAATCCTTATATAACCAACCACTTTTCTCAAAGAGCAATATGGTGAGTGCGAAAAAAAATCTAGGAAGATTTAAAATCTAAATGTTACAATGGATTGAGCCAAAACTTGACTGAAGGAATGTTAAGAATAGAATGTAACAACAAACACCGGACTTGGGTTACAAATATCGTGCCTAAGTTTGAAACCAAACATATTAAGAAGGGGGCACATTTGGCACAGCTTTCTAGTAGTCAGGTATACCTATCAGAGAGTATTTCATAAATGCATTACACAGTAAGATTTTGCACAACAATGGTCAGGAATGAAAAGGAAAAAAATATCCGTGTAATTATCATTCACCTTGCATTTGAAATAAATTATGGGAGACATACCAATGAAACTTGTAAAAGCTATAACATCTAAAATATCAATGTGCTTTTCTAACATTTCAGGATAACAAGGAGTAAGGCTTTTTTGGTAGAATTTAAAATAGTTACAATTGGAAATTGTTGATGTTTTCACAGCGTTTTTTGCATTGCTCCTTCTTCTAATAATAAATTAATACAATACATAAAAATATACATATTCATTGCAAATTCATGTTAGCAAATGCATAATCTAATAATGCTTAAATTGCTCTGTAACCATTATCATTGTTAAACATTAAGAGTATAAAAAAGCACGAAGACATAAAATTATTCAAATCCAAAGTCACCTTTCAAACGATAAATATTGTGCATTGCATACATCATTTTTTCAGAGCATTAAAAAAAAAAGCATGAACATGAAAGTAAGTTATCATTTTATCAATTAATTACTTAAGGAGCTAATACTGCTTCTGCAATTTCAAACAACAACAAAAATAACAATTAGATAAATAATATAAAATACAATAACAGCTTAATGATAGAAATGAAAGAAAAAGGTGCTATTTTTTTTTATTTTGAGGAATAGAACTGCAAGGACCACAAGAAGACTAAGAGCAGACTATACGCGTATCACGCACAGGGAGCTAAGCCTCAGCATTCAACATCAAGGGGGACAACTATACACTGAACCAGGAGGAGAGCGAGAAGATAAAAACAGCATGTGACCAAGTTTGTCTTATCTTTTTCTCTAAGTATTTCATACACTGTGGCTCTAAGATAATTCTTAACTATCATTGAGGCAAAGCAAGCGTACTTTAATAAATTTACATATATAGTTATGAGAGTGACTTTCTGGCACAACTCACCTTTGCTGCGTAGCTCACTTAAACAACCATATTAAAAAAGATCGGGAAGAATGAAAAATCAATAACTTTTTAACAATTGTAACTATTGCATGTGATGTAAATCTTCACCTCGAAAAAGATGAAGTGCGTAGAGAAAAAGATATTTGGGGTGGGGGGAAGGGGTTGACTTATGAACATGGATCACTTCATAACTTGCCATAATGAAGCCCGAACACAACAAAAAAACAATGTGACAATAAATGAAAGCAATACAATATTCAAAGTGACATGGGGTCTACATAAAAAGCAATATATATATATATATATATATATATATATATATATATATATATATAAATAAATTATTGACACCAATCCTGCACATAGGCTGTATTTAACGTCAGAACAATTCAGATCTTTCAAAACAATAAGAGAGTAAAAATATTTCACTTGAAATTTGAAAGATTTAGTATCGAAAAAGAAATTTATAAAATGATGACAGAAAAAGTTTTAGTATGTTCCTATTTTTAGCAATTTTAACTGTTGATAAACACATTATTTTCACTGTCCATGGAGCAATGATGATACGATGCATAAAGCTTTAGGAAGAGAGGAGTGACAAACATAGCTCTAGTAATTTACTTTTAAACTCAAAAGAATTAAAGAGAAAAAGGATTTTTTTTTTTGGTGGGGGGACGACGACGCATAAAATAATATAACACAAGCGTAAAGAACTGAAACGAGAAACAAAAAAGGAGAAAAATGGAACAAAAATATGCAAAGTAGCCCTAATGTCTCAAGACTATTAGCAATGAAAACTTTTTATAATAAATTATACACATTGTACATAATAGCCAATGCAAAAAAATGTATTTACAAAAGTTAAATACTTTAATATTTCTTCCTCCACCCCACCGCCAGACAGTTTTAGAATAGGAATTATAGACAATTCAGTGTTCAAAACTTTAAAAAATACCTGAATTGTAAAAACAAACAAACAAGGAACAAAAACAAAATAATACCTAATGTAAACTTATCGCTGGAATCATTAAATTACAATAAAATCGATCTACTAGAAGATTCTATGGTTAGTTGGCTGGAGAAGGAGATATGCAGCCACTCTGGACCCTAAGAAGATAAACCTGACCGTCTTCAGTGCAGGTTTTCAATAATCGGGCTTGGACCAAGATCAGTCAACGGCACACACCTCGTCAAATCGACTTAGTTGTGGACACACCCTCAGGTTTGCTTTGTAAAGCGACATACATTTAAATCAATACAATCTTTAAAAAGTCGCTTGTTCAGCTTCAATATCAGACAGCTTGTAGAAAACCCCGACCAGATGATAGTAGCGATGGCAGGGTCTACCCAAAAAAGCTTCGCCCTGATATCGCATAATCCTGGAACTTCTTTATTTGAGTGATTTAAGCTCCTAAAATTTCTGAAAAAAGGAAAAAATACTAAAGGGGCAAAACTGAGAGGCAGAAAAGTTAATAAGATTTTTGCCAACAATTTGCCCCATGTCTCGATGGAAAACTTGAAAACATTGAGCCTAGAGCTCCAGTCTGTATTCGCAATGTCCATGTTGAAGAGTCAGACGATAAATAGTCGTTGACCTGAAGGACCAGCTGATTGACATGATTTCAGTTGTGTAGCAGGCTGTGTCAATCTCCTAAATCCCATCTCATTGAAATGACTTTAAGTGTTTGGCAGATGATGCCAATCTCATGTGGTAAGCTGTGACAATCTCATAAATCCAGTCTGATTGAAATGACTTTTGGTGCGTAGTAGGCTGTGTCACTCTCTTAGATCCCATTCTGATTAAAATGACTTGAGGTGTGTGACAGCTGTGTCCATCTCAAAGGTCCCAGCTGAAGAGGTGGTGCTGTATGAGCATGTCACACACGCCTGCCTTGAGCGTCAGCGAGCGTCTCTGGCGGCGCCTGGGCAGCTCCTTGTGCATGGACAGAGTGAAGGCGAACTGCGACAGGAGTCTGCAGCCAGCCAGACAAAATTAACGTTTATAAACATCAGAGTGAAATTTGAGTTCAAAGATTTGTTATATTATGATTGGAAAATGTCCTGGTTGGATAACTGCAAAAGCATCATGTGATGGCTAAACCAAGCTCCTTATGGAGAGAGTGTTTGCCTTCATACCATATTGAAGATGCCAATATCGGAAAATTAAAAAAAAACAAAAAAACCAACCCCTCCACCCCCCCAGTAAAATCAATATCTCTATTTTAAAAAAATCCCCAAATCGAGAAACTGACAGTCTAAAAATGTAAGCCTTACAAGAACTATGCAGTATGATTTGTTTAAGATATTAAAATGATTCGAGCCTGGAGAAATAGTCAACAGTTGAAAACCAAGCGAAGAGAAAACATGTTTCTACTTTACAGAACAAAGTATAAACACCTTGGAGAATCAAATGAAGACATTTATAAGTGTTTCTTGCATTAAACGTTGATTTTGCGTTGATGGAAAAAGCAAATCGGTCAAAAGCCCAACATATGCGACCTGTACAATGACTTTCATGTGAAGCAGTGGGTGCAGTTTCTATGGTAAGAAATCATAATCATCATAGAAACTTCCATGAAGCAGTAAGCATACCGCGTTTAGTTCTGTGATCTGAAAAGATCTGCTTTTGATTCAGTGGAAGCTAATCCTCAGGGCAGCTTCAGAAAGAGAAGCAATACTGAAACGTACTTCATCAACATCAATGGATCCCTAGGAAGAACGAGACAAAGGACTAAAGACGTTGCCAAGCCAATACATATCAAGAACAGTGTGCAAATGGAAGATAAAGCAACAGCACAAAAGACATAATCCTTCACTTATAAAAAAAAATGCCACAACATCCACAATGAAGGTATCAACAGTGCCATAGCCATCTTCGGCTTTTCTCATTTGTTTCTTAAGAAAAACAGGCACGATCGGGATGTAAGCAAGATGCCTTGTACAGGACACACACACAGAGAGAGAGAGAGAGAGAGAGAGAGAGAGAGAGAGAGAGAGAGAGAGAGAGAGAGAGAGAGAGAGAGAGAGAGAGAGAGAGAGAGAGAGATAGAGAAAGAGAGAAAGGGAGAGGGAGAGAGAGTGAGAGAAAGAGAGAGAGGGAGAGAGAGTGAGAAAAAGAGAGAGAGGGAGAGAGAGAGAGATAGAGAAAGAGAGAGACAGACAGACAGACAGAGAGGTCTCAAGAGAGAGAGATAGAGAAAAGGAGAGAAAGGGAGAGAGCGTAAAGTACAGAGATGTGGTAGAAAATTTCCAGATGTAGAGGGAGAGAGAGTGAGAGAAAGAGAGAGAGGGAGAGAGAGAGAGAGAGAGAGAGAGAGAGAGAGAGAGAGAGAGAGAGAGAGAGAGAGAGAGAGAGAGAGAGAGAGAGAGAGAGAGAGAGGCAGGTCTCAATGATATAAAAGGGTTTAAAAAGCGTAAAGTACAGAACGTGGTAAAAATTTCCAATGTAATTGGGAGACAGAAAGAGAGATAATGAGGGGCGAAGAGGAGAGGCAGAGAGAGAGAGAGAGGGGGAGAGAGGGAGGGAGAGAGAGAGAGAGAGAGAGAGAGAGAGAGAGAGAGAGAGAGAGGGAGAGAGAGAGAGAAAGAGGGAGATATGAAGATGAGATGGTTGAAAGTATGGGTGCAATTGCTTAAACAGAACGATGGACGGTTGACTGTTAAAAATGAATTGAGGTAGTTTTAAGAAATGTTCCAGAAAGCGCATTTGAGGTAACAATAACTGATCTAGGATCGCTTGCTCCCAAGTTTGAACTACGAGACCATAAGCTCGGCACACCCCTGTACTTCGGGAAAAAGTACTTAATAGAATGTATAACAGTATTTATCTATTATGTTAAAAAAAGGTTTTCAACCTTTCATTGCTTCATGGGAAGACGGGTAAAGGATTAAAACGTTAGACATTTCAATAGAAATGATCGACCATGAATACAAGTAAATCACACGTGCGAAGAAATTCCGATGAATTTCTGCTGCCTTTAACCAATCCTTAAATGTTGTACATACCGGGATTTAAAGTTCTCAAGTATAAAACTCGAGTCTTGTAAAATTACATGAATGAATTCAAAAAATAAATGGTTGAAATACAAAAGTAAACATGGCTGCATCGAGATTTTGATTAACCACGAATAAAGCCGACGTAATGAAAATGAAAGAAATAGTATCTGGACTGAGCATGACCTTTTTTCGTTGGCGATGTCCCCAAAACTTCTTTTACTTCCACATTAATCATAATCATGACCGGACACGAAATACATGAAGAATAGTGGATATCATAGGACTGGGGAGCAGTTCGTATCATTCCTGAAGGTCTGTTCGGGACAGGCGTCGACGGCGTTTACTTGTCCATGGTTCACATCCACAGAGAGATGATGCTTCAGGGAAAAATTTTCTATTTCGATGACAGTGAAACCTGGAGATATTTCTACGCCTTGAAACTGAACATGGCCCATGTTCCATCTGATTCAATCTGCATGACATTGTGGTCTTCTTGGATTTTCAGCATAACACAGTAATCCTGCATGCAGCTCTAATCAAAACAAGATTATAGTTTTATTTGGTGAGCACTCAGCCTCAGGTCTCTCTAATGACTCAGGTGTAAGTTAAAAGTAATCAAAAAATAAAAAAAAGGCTTCCTTGATCTACGAAGATGGACGGATAGTTCTTCAGGCACAGTTTTCCGCATCAAATTGATGTAGTCTTTTCTTCTGCACGGCCCCTCGGAGTTTGTCTAGAGCTCCCAACTGAACAGGTGGTAGGTGATGAGGATATCCCTAGCGCTGCTCACCAGCGAGCTCTTCGGGTCCCGGTAGCGGCGCGGCAATTCGCGTGAGAGGGTCAGGCAGAACGAGCATAAGGCCAAGATCCTGCAAGGACAACAAGACACGGGGTGTGTGGGGCTAGCATGACCTCTGACCTAACACCATAGAGCTTGCTTAGTTGTGGCAGGCTCGAGAGCAGCTCTAGGAATGCTTGGGACAAAAATAACATTGTGTTTAAACAGCGTTTACGGTGCGATAAAAGTTAATGAACAATTTATTTGAACGCCATAATATTCTGCATATGCGCCAAACAAGGGTCCAGTTATAAAACGGAACGATCAAATCAATACAATAAAAAAGATGGATTCAATAATATTTCAAATCTCCCAAATTGTGGTTTCGTAATTACATGTATGTAAAATCAGTGTTTAGACAGTAGCCGGGCATATTATTCTAGTGAAATGCCACTGTCATTATTGTATGATTGCTCTATAATTATTGTATCTCTGAACACTGAAAAGATTTGTGTACCTAAACCAATATCCTTAAAGAGGTAATTCCCAAATTAATCCTACCGCAAATTTAACGGATAAAATCCTAATTTCTTGATGTTACATAATGAAAATTGGAATGTGGTCGGTGCTAAGTCGCATAAAACCAACGATTTACATTTGAGGAGTGAAGAACTTAAACTTTTCTCGCTTATTTGTTTATCTTTTTTTCCCTCGTGACGAAAATCTGAAAGCTAAAAACCCCCAAATTCGACGATTTCTTACTTAGTTGCCCAGACCTGCTCTCGAAGTTAACTGTGGTTAACAATTGTGTATAATAAAGATCTTCAACAAATTAGCCGGGATAGCAAAATAAATGAGAGTTATAGTTAAAAGCGTTGAGTTATACAAGAATAAGTCGAGCAGCCATGCTTCAAAAAAGTCGAAAATCTCCGAACTTCGAATTTCACACCATGATGTTAGGAATGTTAGTGGAATAAAAGTAGGTTGTTTTTGCTACAAAACCTTAGTATTTTATTAGTTCGTTAAAAGTTAATAAAGCAAACATTAGTGAAGTATCGACTTAGGTTTTGAGCTTTAGGAAAAAATGTTTGAAATGGCTATTGAGAGTGAGAGAAAGGAACAGCAAAGAGAGAAAGAGAGAGCGAGAGAGAAAGAGAGAGAGAGATAGAGAGAGAGAGATAGAGATAGAGAGAGAGAGAGAGAGAGAGAGAGAGAGAGAGAGAGAGAGAGAGAGAGAGAGAGAGAGAGAGAGAGAGAGAGAGAGAGAGAGAGAGAGAGAGAGAGAGAGAGAGAGAGAGAGAGAGAGAGAGAGAGAGAGAAAAGATGAAGCGGTGAAGGTTGACGAAGAGCGAGCCAAACAGACGGACACTGGCATGGTCACATGGACAAGCAAGTCTGAAAAGACGAAAAACGCATCGTTATCTGCGGTGAAGGGGTGAAGATATACTGGGAAAAGAGACCGCACAGAGACAAGTTTATATAAAGAAGAAAAGAAAGATATATATTACAGAGATAGTGAGTGAAAAGAAGGATAGGAAACAAATGACTTAGATGAAGGAAAGAATGAGGGGAGCAAGAGATGAAGAAAAATAAGGTAGATCAGGAAAAAAAAAAAAAAACAATTACAAATACATTAATAAACATAGAAGAAAAAAGGAAGAAATAAAGGAAAGCAATTGATAGAGAAAAAAGATAAGACAATGCAGAGAGGTTGGGAAATAGAGGACGGAGAGAGAGAGGGAGAAAGAGATAGAGAGAGAGAGAGAGAAAGAGAGAGAGATATTGAGAGAGAGAGGGGAAGAGAGAGAGGGGAGGAATGGGGTGAGCATAATTAGAAAAAGAGAAAAAACAGGCCTGTGGAAATAAATAGTACGGGAGAAGAGACGAATAAAAGTTAATTCAACCACCTGGCCAAGGGAAGGGTAAGAGGAGATTATAGAAGAAAATAATGCAGAGCCAGACAGGAAAAAAAAGAACAGAATAAAAAAAACCCACAAAAACCATGAGTATGAGGCGGAAAAATCCCATCAGCCGCCGTGAAGGTAGCCAGACGTGTACAACGAGGAACGTCAACAACGTTACATAAGCCTCTCAACATCACGGGTTGAGGCGACCCCCCCGTCGGTCAGTTAGGGCGCTCTGACAAAAATCCTCAGCCTAAACTGAAACAGAGCCTCTTGGCTGCAGTCTGTTATGGTGGGGGAAAAAGCGAAAAAAAAAACAAAAAAAAAAAAAACAAAAAAAAACCAACGTCAAGTGCAAAACACTCCCCACCTAATAAACAGTAAAATTTAAGAAATGTCAGAAATGCGAAAAAAAAATTGCCGTTCCCCACTGGCTCTATGGACCGCAGTTTCAAGGGCTGGTAGATGAGGGATGGGCTGGACGCTAACAGCTGGGAGAGGAGCGGCCGGGGGGTAAATTGCTTCTCTTCAGACCTGTGGAGCACCGCCCAAATAAAGTTCGATCCGCTGGGCAACACCCTTGCCTCGTGTTTATAGGCCTGATTTACCACGCGAGGGATTTTAATGCGGTATGGCAAATAAGGAAAAAAAAAAAGGGCCGAATCCAGTTTTAAACCAATATCCAAGTGCGCGTAACAGAATGTAAATTTACAAAGAAGTGAAAAAAAAAAATAGGGAGCAGACTAAATGAAAAAAAGGAATTCCCAATAAAAGTTTAAAAAGGCTCCGCCCCGCGAGCTTATTCGTTTCTTTGTGTTGGTATCGCTTCTCCTGTCTATGCATCTCTTGATCTTTCTCTGTCTTTTTTGTGTCAATCTTTGCGACAAAGTCAGGATGTTTGTTGGAACAAGGCTGTGTCACAGCAGTAACCGTTTCGTACATTTTTCTTTTCTTTGGTTTCATTAGTGATTTATAAAAAAAATAAAGATCTAATACCTCACAGCTATGTGTTGTGATTGAAAACTAACTACTACTACTTTGAGTGCTTACTAACAAGCATACATTTTATTTTCAAAGCTTTAAACCATGGGACCCTTTTCCGCAAGAAAAACAGTCAAGGCTACACAAAAATTCTTCACGTTGGCGTAGTGTGATTAGATTAGACTACATTGCGTGACGATATTGCTGGTCGATTGCGATATCCCCTAATTACATCACATTTATATGACTTTTTCTTTCTTCCTCTGTTATTGTCTGTAAATTTGACAAGCCCCCGTCAGACACGATGAGTTTATAATAAGAATGATGAAAAGACCACCTCCAAATATAGGAGCAGAATGTGAAATAAATGTGAAGTCAGTAGGAGCGTTCTACCCCTCGGTCTTACTCTCTCAGACAATCACAGAAAATATCGTTTTCAGCGCACGCGAGAAATGTGCAGCACTGACCGTACTGACATACGGAGTCTCTCACCCCTCGGCATCAACATGCCTTCTGTTGCTCCTGTAAAAGGTTTCTCAGATCCGCGAAGCTGGCGGTAAAACCATAACAATTTATTTCTGAAATCGCCAGAAGCACTCTGACACTCTGTGCCAATATTTTGTGCTCTGTTCCAGCTGGACTGTCCCACGCATACTCAACAATTCTCTTGAAATAGATAAGGTCAAGATTTTTTAAAGTTTCTTGGTGTCCCTCAAATCTTCTAAACAGCAGACTAACGGTGTCCACTAAAGGTGATAATTGTGGCCTTGCTATGGTGCCCTTCGAAAACGACGTAAGGAATGGTTTAGAATTTCAGCTCGAGGGAGAGGTGGAGGTCACAACACCTGTGCTTTGAATTATGGCAACATTATAAACGCTACTTGTTTTTGAACTCTAACATACTACAACTTCAACCCTCTGTACTTTGCAAAACAGATTTTAATCTGAAAATGTTGATCGAAATCAGCCGCAGGTAAACACAGCTGGTGCCAGAATCTGACTGTAAAGATGAGCTGTTGAACCAGCTGATCCCGAACGTACGTAGGGAATAATAGTTCATCCTCAGGCTTGAGGGAAAAAAAACCCAAAGCCCCACCTGCAGCAAAAACATTCCGTTACTTCATACATTCCTAAGATTATTCTTACCGTCATAAGACAGTGGCAGTGTACCTAAAATTCATGTTATTTTTTTTTTCTACTTTAGCAACCTCAGGTATCAAGTTTGACAGGTTATAGAGAGAAGAATTAGAATAAGTCGGGGGTGGAAAAAAAAATAAACAGCAACCTTGACAACAAAGTGAATCCACTATGATTGGTCTTGCCGAAAAAGGAAGTAAGTGGTTTATAAGGAAAAAGATAGATATGATTAACACATATAAATAGATCGAGAATGTGAAAGAGTACGGGAGGGATTAAGAGGAGGTAAAGAGATAAAGAGAGTAAGAGAATAAAAGAAAAGAAGATTAGGGAAGAGAAAAAGAAGAATGGGATGGACAGAGTGAAAATCGGTGATCGATCTAGGGGAGAGAGATAGAAAGGCAGGGAGATCAAAGGGAAGGAGAAAGTGACAGTAGGAGGAGAAAAGGAAGATGATGACGATGATGATGACGAAGAAGAAGACAAAGAAGAAGAAGAGGAAGAAGAAGAAGAAGAAGAAGAAGAAGAAGAAGAAGAAGAAGAAGAAGAAGAAGAAGAAGAAGAAGAAGAAGATGATGATGATGATGATGATGATGATGATGATGATGACGACGACGACGACGAAGACGAAGAAGAAAAAGAAGAAGAAGAAGGAGGAGGAGGAGGAGGAGGAGGAGGAGGAGGAGGAGCACTAGGAGGTGAACAAATTGAAGATAGGTGACGATCTACGGGACAGAGATAGGAAGGCAAGGAGATGAAAGAAAAGGGGAAAGCGGCAGTAGGAGGAGAAAGGAAGAAGATGATGATGATGATGATGATGACGAAGAAGAAGACAAAGAAGAAGAAGAAGAAGAAGAAGAAGAAGAAGAAGAAGAAGAAGAAGAAGAAGAAGAAGAAGAAGAAGAAGAAGAAGAAGAAGAAGAAGAAGAAGAAGAAGAAGAAGAAGAAGAAGAAGAAGAAGAAGACGAAGAAGAAGAAGAAGAAGAAGAAGAAGAAGAAGAAGAAGAAGAAGAAGAAGAAGAAGAAGAAGAAGAAGAAGGAGGAGGAGGAGGAGGAGGAGGAGGAGGATGAAGAAGGAGGAGGAGGAGGAGGAGGATGAAGAGGTAGAGAACGAAGATGAAGAGGAGGATGAGAAAGTGAAGATGGAGGATGAGGAGGAGGAGGAAGAGGATGTAGGGGAGGAGGAGAACCACAGTTTTGGTGATCATGTGCTTAATTAGCAGTTTAACACACAAGACAAGAGATGTATGAAACATCAAGTATGCATTAACAAATTTTACATAGTTTTAGTTAGTGTGATTGAAAAAATCAAGATGATGTATCACTCAAGTATGGGGTAGGAAATGTACAAAAAGTTATGGCAGAATAAAGCAAGAAAACAAGAAGGGGTAAACAAAAATAGAGAGACAAAACGAAGCAGGTAGATGGTATTATCGAGAGATAGAGAGATAGAGATAGATTGATAGATAGGAAGATAGATAGATAGATAGAGAGAGACAGAAAAAAGAGAAAGAGAGAGAGAGAGAGAGAGAGAGAGAGAGAGAGAGAGAGAGAGAGAGAGAGAGAGAGAGAGAGAGAGAGAGAGAGAGAGAGAGAGAGAGAGAGAGAGAGAGAGAGAAAGAGAGATTCTGTATAAATTAATTTTGATCTAAAAAAGCCTGAGCAGAACACATAAACATGCTTGGCAAGTTCCAATATTATAATTATTTTAAGATTTGCAAGAGAAAAGTCAATAGAATCCATAGTCGAAAAAAAAGACTTTTTTCTACAGATTTTTCTCACACTTGATTATAGTATTCCCATTTTGTTTAAAAAGCACAAATGAACACAAAGTTACAATATCAGACAAATCTCCAAATTCCTCTAGATAGTCTCTCTTCTCTATATATATCAGAAAGAAGATGGATAAATAATGGACTTCTGTGGCAGCAAGGCTGCAACTAAGCTAGGATCAGAGCCAAAAGGTTTCTCCAAGCAATTAGGTTTCCAAAAAATTTCAACATGATGAAAGACAAAGAACAAATCAAAAGGCAAAAACGTGTCAGTAGTACAGGCCAGAGCAAAACTTTGCGCTACAAAAATTTTGTTCCAGTTGGGTTTAGTTTCAGAGCTGGCAATATCTAACTCGATGGAAATATAAGTATTGTACTTATTTCGATCAAAACTAGTGTCTACTCTAATCTCTGGCTAAATGGCCATGTCTTAAGTTCAATGAATATCATAGGATATTAGAATCTCTTTACAAAGAGTTATACTATAGAGTCAAAATATGAATATACTGTTTGGTGACATCAAGGCAATCTAAGGTCAATTGGAAAGTTCCATGGTAAGTATTGCAGCACTTAGTTCCAGAAGTTTTTCCAACATTCAAAGCTTAGTTGTTAGTATTAGGTACAAGCATATTAGCTCTAAGCAACTGATAGTATGTGTGTTAGTTGCTGTGTTGTTAATGAGGCCACACATTGACATGAAAAGTGCACTTGCTAAGAAGTAAAGCCAAAAAAAATAATGTTGCCAAATTCCTATTTAAATGAAATTGCAAAACCTAAAGAGATTAGTGATGTTAGAGGAGATATTTACAAAAGTGAAGTACAAACTCTACAAAAAGAACATCTGCCAGTAATAAAGACATCAACTTAAACACTGTAAAATGTCAAAATATATTAAAGAAATGCTAATATTCAAATGATCCCAACATGTAAAAATAATCATTTTTTCTGAACTAAAACTATGAAGTGACAGTAAAAATTGCAAATTTTAGTTAAGGGACATGAATGCAAGATTTGAAAAGTAAACTATTCCAATACTCTTTTTTTTTCTTTTTAATAAATGAGAGAAATGTTTGGTTAACTTTCAAATCTACTGATGCAACAAATGTTTCACAGAGACACTCACATGCAAACATAATAACAGATGAAAAATCTAAATCATACAACATCAATCATGAACTAAAGAGCTCTGAATGGTCTAAAATCTTTTTCAAATTGTACACCTACTTGGCAACTTAACAATTTAAAAGTATTACAATATAAATATTTTACAGTTCTCAACACTTATTCTTTTCATTTTAGCTATTTTTCTTTAAGTAGTTGAAATAAAACTTGTGTAGCTTTCATTTGCTTTACCATTAGTGTTGTCTTCCCTTTTATAGGAATACATTTTACATCATCTCATGTCAGTTTCAGAGAATAATGTTTGATATCTATTTGTATGGCTAGCAAGAACATTAATACTTTAATATCAAGATTTCCTTAAAAATATCAACACAATATATTTTAAATACATCAAATACATTAAAGGTTTCAAACTATGCCATGAAATATCTAATATCTCATGTCTCATCATTCACAGCTCTGTAGTTTCTCAGTTATCTACCAGTCATGAAACTTGAGGACAATGTGAAAATGTCTCAACAGTAAAATATACACATACCTGAGTTCACACTTAATTTGCACCCAACCTGGGCTACGCATAAATGACCAGGGATGGTACCACTTCTCCACTATATCTTGACATGAACATAGTGTTTCCAGCCACAAGTGTAGCACTTGCTCACTGTATATCAGACAAGATGTGAAAGGTGTTAGTTCCTACAGCTTTGGAAAAATGTGTCTAAGATTCTTCACAAATGATACACTGAGTGTTTTTGGTGAACACAAAATAGAGTTTACTAATAAGGTAAAGATGGAAGAGATCGACAAACCAAAATACAATAAAACTTTGACTAAACCAACTGTAATCTACAATGCAGTGGTTACTACTGGTACTACTGAATTTCGTCAGGACTTAAAACATTTTTAAATGAGTACAATTCTACTTATGCAAATAATAATAATTGAAAGCCTACGCAAACAATCCAATTATAAAACTGTACAAAAATACAATCTGAAAAGCTAGACTGCAATGTGCATCGGTATTGAATGGCAAGAGTTGATTGGCCCTAGAGATGGAGTTCAAAATTCTTTGACTTTCTAAGACTTAAAGCAAAACAAAAATTTTTTCTGTTTGCAATTTTGACACCTAACAATTTCAATTCAAGTGATTCTTAATTTTAAAAAGAATTGTATTTTTCTTTGTGAAAGATGAATTTGTTTTGAGAAGGGAAAGGCTGAATAAGAGAAATGGCAATGAGAAGTGAGAGCTCAGTCTTTTCATATTAAAGAACAGTCAAGAAAAAGGAGAGAGAAAAACTAAAAGTGATGATAGTGAGTTCATATGTCGCACAAAAGAACTATTTCATTTAAAATATCACACAAGTTTAACCCTTTAAGCTTAGAATTAGATATAGAGTTTGACTGGCGATTGATTCTGTAAGTTTGATAGTTTTACTCCCATTTTCATTTTGGTTTGAGAAAATAATGAGATCTAAATTTTAATTATCTTGTCACCAGCAAAGAAAACATGTATGATTTAGCTGAAGCCAGAACAAGTTACAACGCTGACAGAGACAAGAAGCAAAAGTGTTACACTGAACTAGAGAAGCCTATAAATTGGTGTTGTCTGGGTTGGTTATGGTAACCAGTAGAAGATTGTAGATTTCAGGAACAAATCTTACTACCTACATAGTCAATGCAGTCCTGCAGCTGGTAACTGTTCCCTGTCAACACATGACTTTATTAAAAATGCCTGGTATACAAGCTACAATTGGTAAACAGCAAGCTAGATTCTTGATTTTTTTTTTTTGCACAACACTGTATGTAATTTCAGACTGTATCAAATGACTCCCTAGCATCTTGCTTGTTAGATGTGACTAACTAAAATTTATGGACACAACAAAAACAGCCAGTGACCCATAAATGTGAGACACAACTTTTAGAAACTTATTACAATAAAAAAAAACGAAAAAAAATAAAACATTTTCACTCACTTAAGCCCACAGCAAATTAATGACCTTAGCTTGACATCCATCTGTGCATGGCATGCATCATGACTGATGTTCACAGCTTGGACAGCCTAATGAGGTGAAGGAATCTAATTGTGAGTTCAATGTAAGCATAGTTAAATTAGTGCCAGAGAAGATTTCTATGAAGCTCATTGGTATGAATGACATTCCGATTTCACTAAATATAACAGCATGAAAGCCTCTTTTGTCCATTCATTCATAATGTAAACATATAAATTTGCTCAAACAAAACAATTGGAAAAAAACTCACAGCATACTGAGACACAGATATGGTGTTGTGCTGAAAGGGAAGAGTCTAAAATCAGCTCATAATACATTAGAAGCTCAACATGAATTATTGGTTGCTACAGATATATATTTACAAGTGATTTCAGGCACTTTCATGCAAATCAAACAAGTCATCATCAGGCAAGACAGACCTAAAGATGCGCCAAAACGATAGTTGCGTTAAAATCAGAGACAAGGTTATAAAGTAAATCTCTTACATTTTGTTTTATCACATGGCAACTGATTCTTCCACAGAGGTGAGTTTTCTAGGTTTTCTTACAGATTCACAATTCAAAAATCTTTACTGCTATTTTCCTTATATTACACTCTCTCAATAAAGATTTGCACAGGAACTTTAAGGGCCCAGTCAATATACCCTATGAGTTCGTAGTCATTTTCAGTAACACCAGAGAGGAGAGAGAGAGGGGGGGGGTGGGGGGAGCAAGATAGCTGTGCAGTGCAGATCCAAAGGATATTAGAGCCTGCACATGTTCAGCTTAATAAAAAAGGTTGATCTTGACATTGCAATCTTGAAAGGATAAAAAACTTTTTACCTCCCATTTTATTCTATACTTGAAGATTCCACTTGTATTCTTAACGACTTCTAGAATTCTTTCACTCTATATAATCTATTTTACTTCAGTTCTTTTTGACGAAAACAATTGTATGTGATATTTTCTTGACTTCTTAATTTGTATTTAACTTTCTATGAATTCTGGTGTTTTCATTCAACGAGTTCTAACTCACCCTGTACATGACTTCCTCTGGTGTAAGGACCTTGCCATCCTCATCAAGTCTGTAGGTTTTACAAAGAACCAGACGGGAATAAACACTTTGGAAATCTTTCTCTACTTCCCTTGTGGCAGCCTGAATCACACAGGAAAAGTGTTAAACTCGGTGCAAACAGTAGTTCCTATACATTTCCACAAATTCCTTGCAAAAAAAGGGGTAAAGACATGTTGTGGAAGCAAGCTTGGAGCAAACTTTTGTTCCAGTTTTCTCTATGGATCATTTTAATTATTCAATTGGGACAGAAAACGAAGACTGCAAATACATCTTATTTAGTCACGAAACAAGATACATGTGAGGCAACTTGTTAAGTTCAAATTTACCTGGCTCAATTTGAACTAGAAAGTACTTTATATTAAAGTCTACCATTTTATTACTTTTTAAGTAGGTTTTCCAAATAATATATTCCATGATAAAATTTATAGAGACCAGAAGGGTAATTCTTTCACCCTCTTAAAGTGAAAAAAAATACACTTATAAATAGTACCAAGAACTAAATAGTTCAAAATCCTGATTTAGGACTGATTTGTCTAAGACATTTCAAATGTTTTGGACTTACTAAAAAAAGGTTAAAAGATTTGTGTCGATCTCAAAATTATGATTACTTTATTTCACATCTTTTAGTACTAGAAACAATACAATCTCCTACAGAAAACATGTTAAAAAGTGAAGACAATGTATATGTTTATCATCTCTCTCTTAGAAAAGAAAAGGCCTAGCACAAACCTCTTCTATAAAAAGCCATGGATGACAGTGCCCTCCAAGAATTGTGGATTTTTTTAAGCCATGTTCAAATATTGCTTTGATGGCTGGACACAGTCTGAAATTTTTAAAGTTAAATTACTTAAAATGTTAATCAAACAAAAACAGTATAGTCCAATCTTCATAGTTTGAAGGTACTTAATAAACAAATTTATCTTGAAAAATATAAAGAAGGGAAAAAAAAAGAAAACACATTTGGATAAGAGAATGAAAAATCATCTCATGACTTGTTAAATTATTTTTACTTTCAAAAATACCATGGTCACAAAACTTTTAGGCTAGTTTTAAAACATAATACATGTTTTCCATATTTTTCTCAACAATTTCCAATTTAGTTTGAAAAGCTAACAAGTCATGCAAGCAGATGAAGAATTTTTCTTTTTTTGACATGTTCAACAATTTCACTTACTATAACTACAAACACTAAAAACGTGTATCTTAACTTCATACTTAGAACTATATACATATGATATGAAACTATCTTACGTTCCACGGACTAAATCTGTAATGGCCTCTGTGATGGAATCATCTCCAGCTTGACTGTAATGCTTGCTGCGCTCATCCAAAACTTCCACAAACTTCGCAGGGAACCACCCACGAAGACCATTCAACTCCCCAATCCAGCAGTGTTCATCTTTCTGTGAGATAATCTGAGACAAAGCAGTACAGAAATCATTAAAATTTAAGGACTAACTTTAACTTATACACTACCCCGCCACATTTTATGGCTCGGCCCAAGCAAATACAACCTTGATCCCTAAATAAACATAGGGTAGACTGAATTTGATAACAACGCTCAAGTTATGCGCCACAAACAATGTAAACAACTGGAAACGAAGCCTTCACTACTAAGTTTGGACATGCGCAGATGTGCTCATCTTCCGTGAAATTTATCAGTTAAAAAAATTCGAATGAAATTGTAAGCAGGTAAAATCGGCTAAGGGTCGGGTTTTCAACTGAATACAAGCTGGTAAATCTGGCTTAGGGGAGAGAATAAGTTAAAGGTTGAAATTCGCCATTTCCTTGCCAGCATTAGAGGTTTAAAAAGTGTCAGATGCAAAAAAAAAAAAAGCAAAGGACAAAATTAAAATTTTATGAAGGCTTCTAGTAGATCTGAAGAACAGGTGAATACAACTTTGAGAAACATCAGCAGTCAATAAAAGGCATTATTGCAATACATTAACCAATGCTGTAACTATTATGTAAAAAAAATGAATTTTCCATTAAAACTATTGAAATACTTGTGAATTTCTTGTCATTCCTTGAGTCACATGATGTATCAATCAAATAGAGAAAATCCAAATGGAGTCTTAAGTGGAACGTCAACAATTATTTTTTTTAATTAAGCTTCTTAACATTTTTTTCTTCATTCAAGTATAGAAGGGAAGCAAAGACCAAATGATCACACCTCTTAAGATGAAATTATTGTAAGACAACACGTTGAAAAAAAATTCAAACAAAAATGATCCTGAAATATTTTGCAGCATAACTTACAGTGATAATATCATTCTTTCGAAAGCCCAATTCATCATCATCATGTCTCTCAAAGTCAAGCAATGCCTTAGCTCGTCTGTGCCTGTTTCTTGCCACATTGACATAGTTCTCCAGGTCCCTGGCATGACTTTCCATGCTGTAATCTGCGGTCAGGTTCTGAACAGGATATGCAGTGCATTAAAATATGCAGGAATATGACTGACAAACATGCTTGTAGGACTCATTTCCTTTTTGAAATATATTTGTCAAAATAATATAAAGCAGACAAAAGCAGATTTTAAAAAAGGTTTCATCTCTGTGAATTTTCATTTTGATCCTGAAGAATAATTCATGCAATTTTCTATCGTATATGTCCATGGACAAGTGCAAATTAAATGCCTTAATATCAGATCAGTCGAGGAAAAGAGGGACAATTATTCATGACAACTTTAAGAACACTTTAGTGTTAAATTTGAAAAAAAAAAGGTGGACCTCTACTTAAACATGATTTTCAAAAGATTTATGGAAACTATGAACAGGGCATTCAATTTTTTTTTTCAAAAAATTAAACTTCTCAAATCATATAAAATTTTAAAAAATAGTAAACTTTAACATCCAACTAACTAAAAAGATCAACTACATGGCGAAAAAAACAGAAATATTATACTATGTAACAGGGAAGGCAGTCAAGCAATGATAGAAAGTGGGACAGATAAAGTGATTGATAAAGACAACACATAGAAAAGCAATCGCAAACTTGATAGGCAGAAAGATATAAAAACACAAGAAAGCAAGACGATGATGACTCTGTGGTTAGTGTGTCTGATCTTGTATCAGCGAGGCAATGGATGTCATACAAAGATACCCTTCATTGCAATTTGTCCTTTTACATCTTTCAACTCATATTTGGTATTGACTTACATCAAGATTTGTAGTTGCTTCATCTATTCAAATTCAAGACTTGATATCTTTTGCTCAAGAGGTTTTATACACAACAGTGCACACAGTGCTGCAGTTTGTTCAAAACTGATTTCTTTGATCTCAACATGCCCTTTCAAATGGGCATCCATAGATGGAAAAAATAAGAGTTTTTTACAAGGCAGCGTACATTAGCAGTCACATGAATATTTCTGATGAGTTAACAGATCACCGAAATATGCCAGAACACCTGAGCATCAAAGTAACTAGCAGACAGAGGAAAAGCAAATGAGCAAATTTAATCAGGCACGTTTGATAATAACTAAAATGTGTTATGAAATTCATCAGAGAATTGAATTAGAAATCTCTGGCATTTAAAAATTTTTATGTGACCCCAAACCTCACCACTTTTGTGTTCTTGGGGTCAAGGCTTTGGAAATGCCGCGCCACCTGCAAAATCGCCTCCCTTAGATCAACAAGCAGCTCTGTCTGACGAATGTTTTTTGCCTTCCCAAAGTCCTCATCTTCACCTTGAGTCCCTCCCCACAACACTGACATAAGCGAACGTGAACGACGAAGTTGTCTTTTGTTGATTTGCTTTAATTGAACAATATAAATGATTTCATTTAAGTTTTCAGATATCTTAGGAACATTTTGGTAAGAGAAGTAAGGAAACTTAGCATTTTGGGCCAGAGCACTTTAATATTTTAAAAACTGTAGTTGGCATTGAGAAAACAGCATCTGAGCAGGATTTTCCTAAAAATTTCAGAAACAAAGTCAGCTATAGAATGTGTAAAGCACAAAGCCCCTTTCTTTCAGAAAACATAAAATTATTTTCTTCCTCAAAAATTTTTGTGAAATCTTCCATATTAGTTTTCTGTCTAGAAATATGTGGACTACGGCAAAACTTTGATTAAAATCTTAGATATCTGATATTAAAAATGGGAAATTAAAATCAACCCTCCTTGAGGTTAGACACCTTATGCTTTTCTTCATGGTTAATATACTTTCAGAAATTGAGTAAGGTCCAAGAAACTCATGAATACAAATGAAATGCTGGACATTATGGGATCAAAAGAGACAGAAAACATTTTGAACCTACTTGTTTGGGCAGGTTTCTTGAGGATTCAGGATTAACAAGTGCTCCTTGATCAGCCATAAGATATGCTAGATGTTTCCTTCTGTGGGTATCAACATGGACATCAGACAAAGAACCTGAAACCTTAAATGCAACCTGAGGAAAAGAAAACAACACATGCCTGTCATGCAACATGCCCATAAGGTAATGGGTTGACTCTTTAGACACTCACTCATATGTAAGGGAGGCAGGGATTTTCAGTCTCAAGTCGATTTTTAAGCATAGTAAGCTATATAGATTTTCTGGAACAGCAAACATTTCTAAAGAGAATGGCGTTTACAGCTTCTTAAAAATGTTATTAGAAGCTGATATATTGTCTTTCAAAGATTCATTCCTAAAGATACCCACTTTTGAGAAAATGGCCTTTAAGTTTGGGTTCCTTTTTTGTCACTTTTTTACATTTCAACTCACATGAAATCAAGTGGAATATGATTGAAAATCATGTAATGAGTGAATGATCAATTTTTATAGCATTTTAAAAACCGTCAATATCCGCAGAGTAAGCACTGACATGGTGTTTGCTTTTCAGTGCAATCACTTTCACTTTCAAGATTGATAGTATCAGTATCATCAAAGTCATGAGTCAGAAGCAGCGGGATCTGTCTCAAAATAATCATGGTCTAGTACATTGTCATCATTGATGCAATAAATTTATTACATAGAGCAGCAATCCTGCCTCGCTCATCATGAACAGTGTCTCCAGATCTAAATCTAGATGCGTTAAAAACCATAGCTGTCAGCTTCATAAATGATCACAAGTGCTTTGACAAAACATAAGCTGTGCTGTCCATTTTTAAGCAAATACAAATAATAAGCTATGACAAATATAAATATATATATAATTTACAATTTTTATGTATATTTTCTGTGTGACATGGCAATTTGTTTGAATAATTTTAAGTTCAGGTAAAGCCAGTGCAAAGTAGTGCCTATGCTTCTCTCAAGTTAGGGTAAGTTTTTGAGTGCGCCGACAGAGGTAACCTCACAAAAATACAAATAAACACATTAAACCGTAATATAAACGGTTGTTTTTAAATGTTTTATTCACAGAGCATGAAGAAAAAAGTTTATAGATTGCAGTTATGATCAATACTCAAAATCGACCAAGAATCCATTTTTTTCTTTATAACTCTGTTACTCGAAATCGGTAGTTGCGACTTACGACTGAAAGTCCTCAGCTGCCTCACATATAGTGTGATAGAACCAGGCATTGGGTCTGTTTCTAAGACACTTTTAATGTTAAAAATGTTTTAAAAGGTAAAACTCATTTTAGGAATTAAATCATCTTCTAGGTACTCGATAGAACCAGTCCAACTTCCTCTGCCCTCTCCCCCCTAACACAAAGACAACGATTCACTACGACCATAATATAATAAAATGTTTGCAGAATCACATCTCTTCTGGTGCAAACGTTGTTTGAGTTGACCTAATTAGATCAAGTTTAATTTTACTGAACCATTTCCTTTTTCTGGCATACCAACAAAGCTTTGAATTTCTGAAAATTATAGTGAATGTTTGTAATAATTTAAGAACATATTTCAACAAGACTAAGCTTTTACTCTTTCTTTTTTCTTCTCTCTATTCCATAAGTTAAAAAAAAAATTACCTCAATGAGATCATCAACATCTTCAACATCACCAGGAACATCTGACAATGCATTGAAAATTTGAGCAGAATTATCCAGAGTCTGAAGTTCTTGTTCCTATGAGTGAAAATTAGAATGACAAAGTAAGAGATAACAATCATGAATATTCTTCAAGAAGACAGAACAGGACATAGACTAAACTTGTTACAAATACTATTTAAAACAATTTGAAGGTATAAAATTTTACATTTTATAACCAGCACAAAAAGTTTATATTTGTTTTTTCTCAGAATAAAAAAGACAAAATTTTTGTGATTATCAAAAACTTTTAAAAGGAAATTTGAAACAGTTGACACATTTGCACGAGGTAAGAGTCCTAAAAGGTATATATTCGAGCAAAATTAATTTCTCATACTGCAATAAAAAAAAAATTAAAATGAAAAGGTTTTGTCTACTCAATCAATGGATTTCATTGCCTGCCTGGTACAGTCTTTGAGTTAGCGTATGATTTTTTTTTATCCTTGAAAACAAAAAAAAAATATTGAGAAGAGACGAGCTGAAAAGATGATAATCTATGCTAACATCTTGACAAAGAGGAAATGTCTTTGAAGACATTGAGATTAACTCTTTCTTCTAAAGTTATCAACACCTGAAATGAAGATTAAAATAGCTTTTCAGCATATTAACTTACTTTTGCTTTGACTACATATTAATGTCATTTTCACTTTAACCGAAGTATGGTTTCTTTCCATTTTTATCCCCTCTTTAATTAAAATTTGATGCAAAAAATATTTTTTTTCAAAATGTACAAGCATAAATATTTCAGATTTCAGACTTTTAAAATAAAATTGCATCTCATGTTCACAACTGATTTAATGATGCTAACAAATTTTAAGGAAGCTGTGAACTTGTCAAGACAAATAACTAGAAAATAAACTCAGGATAAAGAATATGAAAATATTTCCTAACAAAAATATGATCTCTTAAACATTAAGAACCATATCAACTACCTTTCAGATAAAACACTGATAATTTCTAAAATGTATAGTCTTAACTAAAAGAGCTCACATGTAAAGTTAAAAATGGTTTCTACTACTTTCTATAAAATGTAGTCATTCTCAAAGTAAAACATCAAAAGGAAACCATATTTCTTTCTCCTACCATCAGGCCTGATCAATATATGGGTATTAGATAAAAATAGTATAGCTTGAAAGGGCAAGATATGAAGTGTATGAAGCAAACCTGACCATGAATAGGTACAAACCTTTAATTTTAGCATGCCCATTGTGATTTGGAAGATGACGACAGAGCCCTCATAATAGAACAAGTCCCAGAGACGCAGTAAGACTTTCATGTGCACCACACTGGCAAACAGTGTCAGGAACCAGTGGAGACTGATCAGAGACAGTTCTGGAGACACACACAAAAACCAGGAAAGCTTAAACCCTTACACTTTTTTCCCCTAGATTGATTCATCAAATAAGTCATAAACAACTTATTTTAAGTTGATTGAATATCAAAGTTCATCAGCATACTATAATCAGAGATCAACTCACAGGATACATATCTTTACAAATAAAGAGACTAAGGAAAAGCCTTAAAATTAGGGCATTTGAAACAAGATACTTAAAATTTCTAGAGTTTAAAAGTAATATGTTCCATTTTACCTATAAATTCTACAAAATAATTGATGCACTTTAAACATCCCGATACAAAATTTATTAGTCTGCAGTTTTGCTCTGGTATTTTATTTTCCTAATAGCTTTTCCCACTTAATATTAGGTGACAAAATAAAATTTTGAAAAACTGAGCTGAAATATACCTATATCATGTTCTTTGAGGACAAGATCTATGTCTGGTAAATAACTGATGACAAGCTGTCTTAACACACGCTGATCAGCCTGGGGAAAAAAATTAGAATTAAAACAAAATTAATAATTACTTTACAGCCCATGCCAATTTCAAATTACACAAACACAATCATTATAGGGAAATGAATGGAAAAAAATGTTTCTTGCTCAATGCAGATTTAAAAAAAAATAACTACCTTTCTCTTTTGACTAGATATCCAGCAAAATATTGACCTCTGGGCATCATCAAAATATATAATTTTATACCACCTTATAAAATATGGAAGCATTTTGGTGAAAGCGGTAATAACTTTAACAAAAAAAAAAATTAAAAGGGTCTCCAATCAAATTTTGATTTTGTGTTTAAAAAATAAAACAAAAACAACCTGAATCCCAATAAGTGTGCTAGAATAGTAAGATGCTGGCAAAAGATCTTCAATGATGGCACACATCATCCAAAAGGTATCTTCTTCTTCCATGAATAATAAAAGGGATGCTCCAATCTGTGGAGTAGGGGTAGTAAGAGTTAAAGTAATTCTGACGCTGAGAACAGTGTTACAGCTTCATACTTATCAGAAGTTGTTTTTTTTTTTTTTTGGGGGGGGGGGGGGGGGAAGGAAGAGGTGGTGTGTCACAGATCAAATCCCATGTACTGAGAAAGTATGAAGAGTTCTTTGAAGAAAGAAGTCTACAACAAATTTCGATATATGTTCATAAACAAAGTAAAAAAAAGAGACATTTTTTTCACAGTTGCAAAAAAAAAAATGAATTAAAAAATAACTGTTGGATCCAATCTCAATATGTTTTTCATCTTTCTCAGTTCGCACATAAAAACTGATATCTACAAAAAAAAATTATAAAGAGTATTCATGTACTTCAATAACAGTCCAGCCAAAATGCAAACTGGATATATTATCACGGTTCAGGAGCTTTTTGACTAATAACCTTACACTTTAACAACTTACCACTCCAGTACCCTGACAGTAGCCTATATCAGGGTAAAGCCAAGCTAAACCTCTCAGAATCCTTCTTAGTCGAGGAATGCCAGTACTGTTGATGTTACAGAAGCAGGCATTGCTGGGCATTGTACGCAGCAGGTCCTATTACAAAACATATTGATTAAACAAGATGAGTAATAAATATAAATATTATTTTTTAAAACTTGGTTTACACTTTTGTATGCATTGACTACACCAGAATGTGGAAAAAAATTGTTGCAGCGTAAACTTTCTTCATCTGACAATTTTCTAAATTCTAAGTTTGTTAAGAAATGAAAAATGAAAACAAAAGGGTTCTTCCCTCTAAAATGAGGCCATATAAAATATGGCAGTAAATTACCTTCTCAATCTGTTTGGATGTCATAAGGTGATCACTGCTACTAGCTTTAACCACATCTTTGTAGGAGAGATCTGACTTTTGCTTCTTATCTAGAGCTCCTGAAAGTCTGAGCCACATCTGTCCTCGCAGAGAGTGGGGGATCCCTTGCCTCACCATACCTCGCAACTTTTCAGATCGAGGTAATCTTGCCTCCACCTGAAGAATATTGACAATTTTGAGGATTACATCTTCAAAAGATAAGAAAAGAAAGAAGATACTTAGGTCTTAGACACAAAACAATAGCCACAAATCCATGTTATTGTGAAGCATTATAAAAAGTTACCAGATTTTTAAAAATCACTCAGATTTCACAGAATTTATAAATATGGATGAACATTGACAATAGCAATAAATGAAAGTTATCAGAAATTGCAAAAGCCTTAAAAAATTACCTACAATCAATGTCTTCAGATTTACTTCTGCAGTTAACCTTACAGAGATACAGATTTCACACAGTTGAAGGCAATTAAAAAAAAAATTATTATGCCTTATGAACAATAAAAGCATTGTGAGGTATAGGTGAGCAATTTAGTATCTTTTCCATCAAATTATGTTGAGTACATGTGGCCAAACTCTAAATGTCAGTTACTTATTTAAACTTGAATGAACATGCACTGATCACAAGCCTCATTGACCTAGATTGATGTAAAGATACACCCTGAAAAAAATAACAACACACACAAAAAAAAAAAACCATTCAACTGAAAGAAAAGAATCTTTTATGAGTATTGATTTATATGTAAAAATATTTTTGAGATAAAATTCTTCAGGACTGTTAAAATAAACAATTCTCGCATATTCACCAAATAAAATCTTTTAATGTGATTTATATAAATCCTGCTTTTCATATTTGATACAAATTCCTACTGTCATCACGATATAAAACTTCTTTTTAAATAAAAAAGAAACAGACCTTATCCCAAGTTAAGTCTCCAACTTCATTGTTGTGTGTGAATTCTAAGTACGCTGTCCACTTAAGTCTGTGTTGGGGATCCTCCACAAATGGTGTGCTGAGAAGTTTGCTTGAGTTTTCCTCTGGTCCATCTGATAAACACATGGTGATTTAAGCTTCAAGGAAAATACAGAAACTTCATTCAAAAATTGCATTCTAGAATTTTAACTGAATAGTAAGTAATATGCCTAAAATCGTTTGATATAATTTCCAATGTGTCTTTATGTTGAGTTTTGATGCCATATTGAATTTCTTTCATATCGTGATATAAAGAAACTACGACTGAGACTAATGAAACACACATGCTCTCATAACGCAAGTACTAAGAGCTAAACTTAAGTTCAAAAATGCATGCAATCATACTATACTAAATATAAGTATGACTATTTGTAGACTAAGGTAAACAGTCATTTAATCATCAAATAACATTAGACTTTCTGGATTTACAGCACAGAATATCAGAATTGTCACATCTATTTCAGCATCTATAACTACCTACCTTCTTCCTCAACTTTAAATCCAAACTCATCATATCTATAATCGAGCTGGCCATTTGGATCTTCAGGCTAGAGAGTATCAAATAAAATAGATGTGTTTATAGCAAGAAAAACTGTATCAAAAACAATTTCAGAATTTTTCAAATACAGAGCTAAGCTTTATAACCTGACCAGAAGGATCATTAAATATGCATGTGATTTTTCTATAAACGTTTTGGAAACAAAACATTTGTCATTTATTTACAGGAAGCAGCACTGAGAAATGAGGTCAAACAATTTAATGACGGAGCAATTGGGGGACTGTCAGTACAGGGTCTGGGGCCCACCCTGGGCAAGGAAAATCGTTCAAGTCATAAAAGAAAAGTAAATGAGAACTCAAAAGGTATAAACAGTGAAAATAAATATGTTTCAGTTTATTTAGAAATTAAAATGTTTATATACAAATGCTGATCAATTGAGGAATAAGATGACAGAGTTTCAAGTAAGAATCCGTGATGCCATGCTACATATTATTGGGATAACGGAAGTAAAACCGAAAAGTAGTGCTCACCAATGTCAGTTAGCAGAATATTCGCTAGACAAAATTGGAGGATGTGAGATGTTTTCCAATGTTGGCAAGGAAGGACAAGGAATGATTTTGTTTATTCACAAGTCACTACAAGTCACTGAAGTGAAAATGTCTACAGATTTCAGCGAAAATGTATTCATGAAGATTCTCCTAAACATACATGACAGTTTGTTGGTAGGATTATTGTGTAGATCACCATTGAACCAAAATGAAGATTTTGACAATAATCTCAGGGACTTGACATCAGAAGCTGCAAGTAAAGGTGATTCACATTTATTTTTAATGGAGGACTTCAACTACTCTAGTATCGATTGAGATAAATGGACTACAAAAGGTGACAGAACAGGAATACAAATTTTTAGAGCATGTACAGGACAATTTCCTGTATAAACATGTCATGAAATTACATGATGGCGAGGCAATGACACACAACCACCCTAGATCTTATTTTCATGAACGAAGAAAATATGATACCTGGCTTGGAGCTTCGTAGCCCTCTAGGCAAAAGGAGACCACTGTGTCATAAGATTCGACTTTGAGTGTTACTCACAAATCCAACATAAGGTAAAGAGAGTTAAGTTTTACAACAAGGCTAACTATGACATTATAAACCACGAAATACAGAACTGAGAGTGGAATACTATGTTAGAAGAAAATGAGGACATAGATTGTATGCAGCAAAAGTTCAAAACAAAGATAAAGGAAATCGCAAACAGTTATGTCCCAACACGCAACATCAAGCAGGCAGTGAAAAAGAAAAGAGATTTTCCGATAGACAAAGAGACTTTAAATAAAATACAGTTGAAAAACACGCTTTCGAGGAATGCAATCAGGATCCAGAGGTACAAAAGCAATATAACAAAACCAAGAATCAGATGAAGAAACTAACCAAATAGCTTCGCAAGGAATTCGAAAATGATATATCGATGAAAGGAAAATCTAACCCGAAGCTTGTGTGGCATTACATTAAATCAAAGTTGAAACTAGGGAAGGCATCTATATAGGGGAGTTATACGTAGGTCAATGCTCTAAGAAGGGAAAAAAAAAGGACAAAGACTCAGACAAAGCCAACATACTCGAAGATTTTTTTCTGCAGTGTTTTTGTGAAAGAACCAAATGGAGATGTACCAATAATACAGAATAGGACTGTTGAGTACAATATGAAAAACCTGTTTATTAAGGAAAAAGATGCGTTAAAGGCACTCAGAAAGCTGAAAGTTGAGATGTAGTATGTAAAATTATGGAAAAGTTCGTAAGAAGTCATGTTATGAAACATCAAAATGAACGATTTTTTAGGAACAAACAGTATGGCTTTATAACAGGGAGATCCACCACTCTACAGCTACTAGAAGTAATGGATAAACTGACAGGAATCCTAGATAGAGGAGAAAGTACTGACCGTATATAAATGGATTGTCAAAAAGCATTCGACACAGTGCCACATAACCTGTTAATCAGCAAGCTGAGGGCATACCACATCTCTGAACAAATGATCAATTAGATACGGAGCTTTCTTAGTGGCAGAGAACAACAACTTAACTCTAGAGCGGTTTTTCAGAGTTTTTTTTTTTTGCTTACAGTGCATACATTTGTCCAAGACTAAAGAATGAAACCTATTTTTTCTGGCTAAAAAATCCTAAAAGATGACAAAAGCTTTGAGTTAGAACATCCCTTTTAATTTTTCTTCGAAGAGGAAAAAAATGTTATTTCCTTAATAGTCCTATGTGCAGCGACACATTGACAGCAGCTACAGTACATATATCCAATGAACTTACTGGATGGTTAATTTTTGCCATGATATCTTGAGGCCACATGGACGGGGTAAGAGCAGAAAAAGGACCACCTGGCGTTGGTGTGAAGTCTGATTGGCTATTGAAGCTAGGTGTGACTGAGATGCTGACTCCCTCACCTGAGGCTGAGGCAATAATGTTTTCTTCTTCATCTTCAGACAACGTCTCCACTGGTTGAAAAAGAAATAAAAAGTTTGCAAATAATGCTGTACTCATGTGTTGCTGTGTATGTACTAGATTATAATATTGGATCTATGGACACGATACTCTGCCATATACTTGATTGGTTTAGCAATAAGGCCAGCACTTTCTTCAAAAATGAAGCTTATACAGGGAAATAGCAATTCGTTTTGACTTTTTAACTGAAGATTCTGATTTACCAATCTATTCCAAATACCAAAACATCAATATTCTGAAATGTAATGCAGGCAACATAAGATTCATTTGGACTGAGTGGCTTTCCCAAACATGCAAATTACAAAACATAAATCAATATAATTTCCATCTTAATCTAATCCTACTCCAAGGTCTGAAAAGAAACAAACTTTTCATGTATACAATTTTTCAACTATGATATTGATGTCTTTGGTGCCTTTAATGTAATGGCCTAATAAATAATATTTCTATAGTATCTACTTTTTCTTTAAATCAGAATGCTTTTGGTCCTTTAATAAAGGTGACCATATATTATGTGCTTTGCCTTTGAAGTGCTTCTGCACAAAAACAAAGACAATTAAGCAAAATAAGTTTAAAATTCTATTCAAGCCCCTTAAAATTTTCCTTATTACCAAAATCTTAAAATCGGTCTACAAACAAATAGTTACAAATGTCCAAATTATGATTCTCAATCTACATCGAAATCGCACCAAAAAAAAAAACAGCCTGTGGGATGCCATGGCTAGCCTACCATCCTGTGAGCTCAGTAATGCACCATGCTATGTCTACCACCTCGTGGGCCAAGTAGTGCACCGCACTGTGTCAACCATCTTGTGAGCCCAGAAGAGCACCATGCTGTGCAGATGCATGTATTCTATTACCGACAACATAACACACGATGTCTATTAGAACTACCCCATGATCCCAGAATCCACCTTCCAAGCAGAGAAACGCACTGTCTACTATCTCGTGTTCCCAGCAACGTAAGACGCTGTGTCTACCACCCCATATTCCTCACAGCGTAACATACTGTGTCTACCATCAGCCATTGTTAAAAGCTAAACAAATTGTCAAACCTGTGTGTGCCTTGCTGCTATATCCTTGGCTTGAGTGGTCTCCAAACATTGCTTTTGCAATATCCATGATGATAAAATTTAAAGCCTTGGGTTTTGTATCTTACTCAAGTCGAACTGTAGATCTAGATACTAATTTAGGGTAAAAAAATTCAGTTCCAAAACATGTGACTTATGGCCAGCATAGATATAATCTAGATCTAGATATTGATTAAGGTGAGGAATCTTAAACACCGTTATGAACACTGGGATTTAAGTGGGAACTTGGATTCTAGAATCTAGATTTCTAGATAAAGAGAACTGTAGTGTGACAAACGTCGACTCCTATGTTTTTTTTTCTAATTTCTTTATGTTTGGATTAAGATCTAATCTAGACCTAAATCTAATCTAGATTAGAAACCTATGTGATCTAACTCTAAAGCATAGGCCTATCCAGTGACAAAACTGACGGTGATTACAATGCAAACTAGCCAGGAGTTTGGATGATAACAATGAATGTATGTCAAAGTTAATAAACTAAAGGTAAATAAACAAAAAAAAAAACAACGTAAAAATACGACCGTATATCTTTTTTTGAACAGTCACATTAAACAATTTTTCGAAAAAAATTATTATGAAGTATAATATGAAGTAATATGCGAAAGAAAAAGTCTACTATAAAAATAATATAAATACTCATGAAACCTTATTACTAATATGGCATAATATTGTCTGCACTAATTATGTACGTGAGAACTAGAAGTGTTACAGACAAGTAAGTCCTTTTAAACGTAATTTTAACACAAGCATGGTCTAGCCTACATTTCCATAATACGGACTTTTACGCACGCTAGATGATGGCATGTGGTTGAAAATCAAGTAAAGTTATACAAAATGGCTTGCAAACTGGATCAAGTAAAAAAACAAACAAACAAAAAACAAGAAGAAGTAAGCTATTGCGAGAATAATGATAAAAAATGCCAATTTTTTTCCAATGAAATCTATCAGTATGAATTAGTAGAAATGACCAAGTTTGAATTAATAATTTAGCTGAAATATTTCTTTCTCCTCCAAACCCTGACGAAATAGCCATCAATATGAATAAGTGGAAGTGTCCTTGCTGGAATCAGAATTTTGATCGTAAAAATATTCCTACATTACCCCCAAAACTCTCTTTCCTTTTTTCCCCTTTACTTCATATATTTAGTTATCGTTTCGAGAAAATAAAAGTTGAGAATTCGTAATAAAACGCGGCATCCACCCCTGGTCAGTGGATCATACAGTATAGATTTGCGTGTTTTTATGATGTTGTAAATGAAACAAGTAAACGATTATGAACACAATGATTTGCGCGTGTTTTTATTCAGCGAAATCCAAAGAAAACTGTCATTACTTATTTCAAAGTTAACTCTTTTCAAGTTTTATAAAATAATAATGGTGTGTAATCTGAGTCTTCTAGTTTTTACTACACGTCCGCATGGTGAATCGTTCATGTTCGCTTGATCTAACAGCCTTTAGTCTTGTTCATGACCTCGGTCTGATGAATACGTCGGAAAAAAATAACTTTGTATTTTGCCAATCTGTTAACAGATCCTTCTAAACGTTTTTTATAAGGCTCTGCAGACACGAGCAAAAATTGACTCGAAGTGCACAGTATTCATAACTGCTTTTAATGATAATCTATAAATAGATTGGATTTCGAAAATTAGATTTTTGCCTTTATTGTTTTTGTTTCTTTTTCTTTCCAATTGGCCGATGAAACTGTAAATAAAAATGGAATCAGCAGCCTCCCCCGTCTAATTTCTTGATGATCCATGAGAATATGGGCAAACAATGTGGCGTCGACTGGAAGGCATCATTTCAGTGAGTACCGCTAGCGCTATTACAAGCTGTTAGATTTAAGAACTATTGATACCTCATCACGATCTAACACACTTGACTACAGCGGTGCTATTCTTTCATATAGTTTTCGATGAAAGGAAATATGTTACTTTAAGGCCAATTTAGCGTCACAATATTTCAATAAATCAGTTTTTGTCATGACCTTTTACTTTTCGGTTTTTTTTTTCTACTCCCTATTTTTCATTTTTATTTTTTATATTTTGGTAAAATATTCACCGACAGGCGATTCAACTTAATCAACTTATCTGGTTTGCAGGTGCCTTTTGACGATTTACTTTATGGAATAGAAAAAAAAAATATGACACAAACCAGAAGTAGGTACGATGTAGCAAAGTTTTGTATATGGTCTGCATGTGGAGAAAAGGGAGGTTGGGGGACGGGGGCATTATCCATGGTACAAAATGTTGTCAATGTATGTACATCCAAACTGGCGGATAGTTTCAATTCAACTTTTTCAAGCGTATTAATGAAATGCTTTCTTATAATTATGAGCCACAAACTGAAGTTTTAATCGTGCCTCGAATTTTGTTGAATTATTTTGTCTTTAATTATGATACACTTAGTATCCAAAGAGAGAAAGGCCTTCATAATATAATAATGATTTAATTTTCTTTATCTATTTGTAAACACGTTGTTATCTACCGTACAAGTTAGAACTCCATGGGGATTTCTACATGTATATCTGCCAACACTTTGAGTTGGTCATTGAACGTTCGGCGTTGAAAGCTAAATTTAAGGTCGACAAATTAATCCTTTGTTATTATGTGCTTGAAATACAAATTAATAGATATTTGGTGTTTGGTCAAAAAATAATAAGAAAAAGGATGAACTACTTGTTTTTCTCTCTGGTAATTGAAAAACTCTGATCAGAGTTATATCCTTACAACAGAAAGCACCAAGACTTGATTTTCAAAGCGATGAATTAAGCATATTTGCTGCCATTGTCGAGGGAAAACATGTAAAGAACTTAAAAGGAAATAGAAAGGACTCATAGCCTAGCCTTAAAAACCGCATCCTTACCTTTTAGGGACATTTCTTTATTTGAAACACAAAATTAAAAGGACACCTTATTCAAAATCACTATGAAAGCTCCACTAGAACAGAGAAGCATTCACCAGGAAGGTCCATACACCTGAATTCCGTAATATACACATAAGGCAAAAAAGTAAAAAGTTAAACATACTTTTAAAAAATAGAACGGAAGAAGAAAGAGAGGGAGAGAGTTTGATTGTCCGAAGAGAAACGTTTTCCAATATTGCACACACGTGTAAGAGAACACACCGACAACACGTGGTTGGCGATGCTCACCACAGAATGCTAGCCGATCGATTCTTGAATAAAGAAAGTTTTACCACGCGAGAAAAGGGATTTGGTCAATGTACAGCTTGTTAATATATTCAATCCAGATGTTGCTTATCTTTTTATCTTTCTGTCTGTCTTTCTATCTATCTGCCAGTTTGTTCGTTTCTGTATCGGTATTACTTTCTCCATCTCTGTCTCACGGTCCGTATGTTTGTCACTCGGTCTGTTTGCCTTTCCCTTTCATCTCTCTGTCTGTCCATCTATCTCTGTCTGTTTCTAACTGTGTCTGCCTCTCTGTCTCTGCCTGCCTGTCTGTCTCTCTTTCTCTGTCGCTCTGTCCTCCCTCCCTCTATTTGTGCTAAAATTATAAACTTTTTAAATATATATATATATTATATATATATATATATATATATATATATATATATATATATATATATATATTATAATCCTTAAATTGATCCCACGCATGCCTGTCGGTCGATAAATCCTCTGTCACTGTGAATATCTCGACTGTCTGTTTATGTGTTTGTCTACCTATTTGACGTTTATTTCAAATTTTAACCACTTTCTGTTTAACTATGCATCTATCAAGAATTATGTTCACATTACTCAACTTGCATCGACTGCGGCGGATCTTTACATTCATTATAAATATGGTCTGATCAGAGAAAACTGAGATGAAAACCTGAGGAATTTTACAGAAAACATGATTTTGCACCTTGGCCAGTTAAAATTACAATTATATATAATACACTAAAATTGAATTATTTTTATATACGCTGGAATAGATCAAAATACTTGTTCTTTTCAACATAATAATTTTTATGTTCAAGGGAAAAGCGTATTCTAGATGGATTCAAAGGGACATGAAAGATAGTTTTATGGTTTTATTATGCTTTGTAGTCAGCTTTATCCGTGCTCCTAGATCTGGATAGAATCACTCAGGAGCGATAAATTGGACAAATTCATAGGTGTTCATAAGTGCCTCATATTCAAACAGAGCTTGTAACTTCTAACTAGATAACGTAACTCTTGCGGTACTTTACGAGGCAGATAGTAGTTCTTTGACATTTGCTATTTTAAGGGAAATAACAAAGTCCCTACAGAAAGTTCTTTAGTATAAAAATTCTTCTTCCACCCTGGACAAGTTGCCTATATCTTTTTTGTTGAACATCTCTCCCCATGAGCTTCTCTCCGAGTTTTAGATCTGATGTGTTACTGCTTTGTACTTACTCACTTGTGAGTAGAGGAAATGAAAATAATGATATGTAATAACTTTTTATAAAGCAATTCAGAGGTCTGGATGTACATTAAAAGCTTAAGTTTAAAAAACTCAACAATCGTCAAACTCTCAGTTAATCTTGATTAAAACCACAGTAGTTAACAAATTCGTTCTCTAGAGCTGCATTTAAAATAACAGTTATTTCTCGTCACCCGTACTTGCACCTCATCATGAGTTCCACTACCATCATCAGAGCGAATGGTTGCCTAGTTGTCTTTGCTCTTTTCAAAACAATGAAATGAATAACTATTAACTTCTTCTTCACTGTCCAGTGTATTATAGATTCTTTCTATCCAAGTTTCAAGTCTCGTATCTTGTACCATCACTATTTTTGTCGATAGTTCAAAATACTTTTTTATGATTAAAGTTTTGTAAGTAACTAGGCATTTTGCACTCGATACTGACTTTCATTAAGAGCATATTAATTTCTTTTCGGGCAGATTTTTAATTTACAAAAATCAAAAGTGGAAAAAAATAACTCTAAACGACTTTCTTTAGCTTGTCATTATCTAAGAGGAATCGGAAAAAAAATTCCAATGGCTTGTGTTTTGTTCATACTTATGTTTTATGTTTTTTTCTACTATGTTGACTGATAACTGGGATATACATGTGGGCAAAGTATGCTGGTTTTGTAAAGTAGTGGACTTTTATTAGGGCAATTCTTGTTTTTTTCTTTATTATAAGTTGCACATTTAAAACCAGGCCATAAGCTTTTGTCGGATCGAGGCTGTGTTGGGCCAGATTTTATTTCTTAGTTCATGTAGTGGGCATTCTGTTAAAGTCAGATCTAATTTTAGAAGATAGCTCCGCTAGTATAGAATTTCATCTGAATATATTTAAACAATAAATAAAACCTTCATCTCTCTCTTTCTCTCTCTCTCTCTCTCTCTCTCTCTCTCTCTCTCTCTCTCTCTCTCTCTCTCTCTCTCTCTCTCTCAATATTCATAGTTTGTCTGAAAAATGGAGGCTGTTGCTTTTCTTAGATATTAAAAATCTAAAGTATGAAAAACGTGTATAAGAGAAACGCTACCCTTGAGCTACTGGACAGTAATTCTATCCAAGGCAAACAATGTCAAAGATTTAGTTTGGAATCTAGCTACATGTTTTGGAGTCTTTAAACACGTGAACTTAAATTTTCTTGTTTTGTTGAGCTTGATTACGATAACGGTGATCCAATCATTAGTTATTTCTGCGAATAACGCGTAGAAATAAATTAAAAAAAAAAGCAAGCTTGATTCTAACATTACCGTCTTCCTTAAACACTAAGGAAATGCTATCAGTTGCCTAACGAGGAAAGTAATGATTAGTTAGTTAAATTGCGTCATAAATCTTCTTCTATCCATTATTGTAAGTAAATAAAAATTATTAGATATGGAGTTCAAAGTTTAAACTAGTCCGTACACAAATTTTTCCTAAAGCATAGGAGACAAACATTACTCACGAAAACTCAATAGACCTATACTTTTTTCATTCACACAATGCACCTTAAAGCCTTTTGTTGTTACAATCAATGTCAATAAAGATAGCGCCTCGATATATTTGGATTACTATAACGCTCACCGAGCCAAAAAAAATGTATCATTCTGTGCACCCATAGCAAAAAAAATCCTCTAAGGATCATTGACAGAAAGTGATTTAATACGTAGCTTTCTACACAGCCATGTGCACCCAGTAATCCCATCTACAGTATTGAATGTGAGGAAGAGAATAAAACCAATAGTTATGGACGAGCAAAAGTTGTTTTGATTCGCCGCAAAAGGAATGTACGATGAACTCGTATTCGAGTCAATAACACTTCATCTGTTCACTGCAGACGATTAAAGACCAGATGAGAAGAACTTACGGAAATAATGGCATACAATCACAGGATTGTTTTCAAACATTTGTAGCCACCAAAACTGTTTGTTTATTCGTGCTACATTTTTATACACCAGTATTGTTTGAAATGTGCATTGATACAAATATCAAGCAGCAACATTGGTTTTGGCAAATAAAAATTATTTCGCTTTTAAGATGACTAGTAACACAGCGCTCAAACTCAAAGCAAAGAATCTGGGATAAATCGCTTTTGTCTTTCATTTTGTCATAAAATAAATCAGTTAGACTCTTTATTTCAATCAGAGCAAAGCAGTACCAGGAAAAAAAGAGTTGATTTTAAAAGTTATGTTTTTTTCCCCACCAAGATCTATTACTTGTACAAATCAACCAGTTTTAAACCTAATGTGAGCATGCTCCATTTCTCCTTCTGTCAAGGAATTTATTTTCTTTCTGACGTGTTTAATTATAGCTTCATAAAGTTTATAGAGTTATTAAGATTAACATCTCAATAGCAGGTTCATAGTTGCTGGATAGACTGCTTGCCGTCTGTAAAAACAGTAAAATGTTCATCACAAGTGGAATACCTGGCGTCACCGAGGAACTATTATTATTGCGTTGCTTGTTTTACTGAGTAAAATCAGAATAACTTCAACCATTTGAGAATCTTATTTTGAATTTGCGATGTGGCACTCTTGGTGTGAGTTTTCAGTCTCGTGTAGAAACTTTTCATTTTAAGAGCCATTTGATGCACAATTCTTCCGGTCTTAATTATTAACTTTTAAGATGTAAATATAGAATTAACCGGCAGATTGAAATTCCAAAAAAAAAAAAAAAAAAAAAAAAAAAAAAAAAAAAAATAAAGAAAGAAAAAAAAAACAACTAAAAACCAAAACACACACACAAATCAACAAAACAAACAACAGCACTATTTTTTTTATTAAAGCAAGAACAAAAAAAAAATAAATAACAAGATTTTTGGATATCTAACATGTTCAATGATAGAGAATGAGAAAATGAAAATAAAAAAGTAAATTATATTTTACGAATCTGGAGCGCTGTCATAATAAATACGCCTGCTTATTTTGGATTCATCTAGATGTTTCTTATTTAATGTGTGGTTTTTAATCTATTTGAATCTTGACTTCTTTTGAATGAATCAACTGTTACAAGTCGTGATTACAAACCATGAAAACGGCAAGCATAGATACCCTAGCCTACATTTTTTAATTTTTTAAATGCACTCTCGATGGTGAGATCAACTACCCTCTATCCAAGTGGATAATATTTCTTGAAGGCAGCTAGTGTTTCCATGAATTGCATAACTAGGCGTAACTGAACTCAGAGAGCTCAACATGTATAATTTATTTATTCTTTTTTTTTATCTTTTATAGTCTTTTAATGGAACATCTAGGAAACTAAGTTAACTCAGAGAGTAGGAATGCACGCCTTGCGAGATAGTCTTTCAAATAGCTGTATCATTGAACCTGTTGAATAAACATAACGCGCGTGATGGCTTGCAGATCTAAAGAAACCTTATCTTTCAAGATTCTTTTAAGCACATTTTATCTTGCAGATTAAAAAAAGGCAACTATGCATACCCACAAAGCAAATCAACTGTAGGCACTTTTTGTTTGTACCTACATAGCCTTAGAATAAACGATGAGAGAGAGAGAGAGAGAGAGAGAGAGAGAGAGAGAGAGAGAGAGAGAGAGAGAGAGAGAGAGAGAGAGAGAGAGAGAGAGAGAGAGAGAGAGAGAGAGAGAGAGAGAGAGAGACCTCAAAACAAATTGGGAAAGTGCTTAATAATCTTTTCCCCATAATTGTTACCGCTCTTAAGTAGGCAAACATACAAAAGCTTGTTTTTAACATAGAAAGTACCAATGTTACTCTCTCGGATGGTGTACGTTAAATCGTTTAAAAGGTTTATCCGCCAAATTTTAACAGGCAAATTTATAATTTAGACTCTTTAAATCTGGCATCGTAAAATACACTCCAAGTTATCCAGATTTTGGCCTAATCTGGCTGCAGTTTTCAAAGAGCGATCTTCCCGGTGTCATCCTAAGTAATTGCACATACAAATTTCAGCTCAGCATTATTTCTAATCAATACTTTTTACAAAACAGGGAGGTGAAAATCCATTATAGATGAGGGGAAAATAAACAATCGACACATAGCTCATTTATAATGGGAAAATCTATATCGACAGATGATTGAAATTTCTACTCGAAATTTGGTGGACGAAAGAAGACATTAGGCTGAAGGAATATATATATATATATATATATATATATATATATATATATATATATATGTAGAGAGAGAGAGAGAGAGAGAGAGAGAGAGAGAGAGAGAGAGAGAGAGAGAGAGAGAGAGAGAGAGAGAGAGAGACAGACAGACAGACAGGCAGACACACAGAGACAGAGATAGACCGAGAGAAAGAGACACAGGCAGAGAGAAAGAAAAAGAAATATCGATAGAGAGAGCGAAAGAGAGAGAAAGAGAGAGGGAGAGAGAGGAAGAGAGAAAGAGAGAGAGAGAAGAGAGAGGGAGAGAGAGAGAGAGAGAGAGAGAGAGAGAGAGAGAGAGAGAGAGAGAGAGAGAGAGAGAGAGAGACAGACAGACAGACAGGCAGACACACAGAGACAGAAATAGACCGAGAGAAAGAGACACAGGCAGAGAGAAAGAAAAAGAGATATCGATAGAGAGAGCGAAAGAGAGAGAAAGAGAGAGGGAGAGAGAGGAAGAGAGAAAGAGGGAGAGAGAGAGGAAGAGAGAGAGAGAGAGAGAGAGAGAGAGAGAGAGAGAGAGAGAGAGAGAGAGAGAGAGAGAGAGAGAGAGAGACAGACAGACAGACAGGCAGACACACAGAGACAGAAATAGACCGAGAGAAAGAGACACAGGCAGAGAGAAAGAAAAAGAGATATCGATAGAGAGAGCGAAAGAGAGAGAAAGAGAGAGGGAGAGAGAGGAAGAGAGAAAGAGAGAGAGAGAGAAGAGAGAGGGAGAGAGAGAGAGAGAGAGAGAGAGAGAGAGAGAGAGAGAGAGAGAGAGAGAGAGAGACAGACAGACAGACAGGCAGACACACAGAGACAGAAATAGACCGAGAGAAAGAGACACAGGCAGAGAGAAAGAAAAAGAGATATCGATAGAGAGAGCGAAAGAGAGAGAAAGAGAGAGGGAGAGAGAGGAAGAGAGAAAGAGAGAGAGAAGAGAGAGAGAGAGAGAGAGAGAGAGAGAGAGAGAGAGAGAGAGAGAGAGAGAGAGAGACAGCAGACAGGCAGACACACAGAGACAGAGATAGACCGAGAGAAAGAGACACAGGCAGAGAGAAAGAAAAAGAGATATCGATAGAGAGAGCGAAAGAGAGAGAAAGAGAGAGGGAGAGAGAGGAAGAGAGAAAGAGAGAGAGAGAAGAGAGAGGGAGAGAGAGAGAGAGAGAGAGAGAGAAAGAGAGAGAGAGAGAGACAGACAGACAGACAGACAGACAGACACAAACACACACAGACACACAGAGACAGAGATAGACCGAGAGAAAGAGACACAGGCAGAGAGAAAGAAAAAGAGATATCGATAGAGAGAGCGAAATAAGAGAGAAGGAGAAAGAGAAAGAGATAGAAAGAGAGAGGGAGAGAGAGGAAGAGAGAAAGAGAGAGAGAGAGAGACAGAGAGACAGAGAGACAGAGACAGAGATAGACCGAGAGAAAGAGAGAGAGGCAGAGAGAAAGAAAAAGAGAGATAAATAGAGGGAGAGGAAGAAGAAAGAGAGAGAGAGAGAGAGAGAGAGAGAGAGAGAGAGAGAGAGAAGGAGAGAGAAATACAAGAACGTAGAGAGATACCGTGAAAAGTATACTTTGAAAGGTAAAAGTAACGGTGATTAGATATGAGAAACAGAAAGACAAATTATATATGCATTAAAAAACGAAAATTTGATCAATGTTGAATTCCTAGTACCCCAACAAAGAAACAACGTTAATTTGTCTATAAACCATATTTTAAAACAAAGAAAGAAAAAAAAACCTACGGAAATAACCTCAGACGATGGAATGGAGAAAGCGCTTCGATGAATTAAAAAAAAAAATGAAGTTCCAATGAAGTAGGTTAAAATATCGAGAAGATACCGCTAATGTGCTCAATATAGTCAGTTAATAATACATGTAGCAATAAAAAACGTAAAACAATCATGCAACGTTTACAGTTTTTTTGCTTGATAATTTTTTACTGTGACCTTCATCATCCACATTTTTCTTTCTAAAGGGACTTACATTTTGATAGTTTGTTTACGACCGTACCTGACTTAATAAACGTTTTTTAGAAGTTTCGAAATAAAAGAATCGAGTATCAGTTCCAAATATCTGTAATAGGTTATTTCAAATTTGTTTCTAGATCCGTCGAATGTCCTCATGAATCCCTGAAAGTGGTTTTGCCCAACAAAACATAACCTAAAGAGTTAAAGACTTGTATTTATAAATGCTTTAGAACTTTAAGATGCACAAGGTACATATTTGTCCATTCGTAAAGCATTATCTTCCAATCACGGAAAGGTTACTTTACCTATAATTATTATTACGGTCCCAAGTCTAGATCTAAAATGGTTTTTAAATAGTTTTAGGTAGTTTATTAAGATGATGACACAGTTAACATAAAAAGTAAGCTAAGCGAAATTGTAAACTGTAATATACCCAAAAATCTTTCGCTTACAAATTTAACAATCATTTCTAAAATTTGAAGTAGCACAACTATGCAGTAACTGAAAGCATTACAAACTTGAATTAACCACAAACTATAATTTAAAGAGGAGATAAACCAATCTTACTTTGAAGCACGTTGTTGACAAACTTGTGAGGATAGTAATAGTAAAAATCGCCGTACATCTCCTCCCATGATGCGTCTACAGGAAAACTTCGACTCCGGAAACGCTGCTGGCCACCGGAAGTTGGCTTATCCTCCCGGGGGTTCTCTGGTGTGTCAGGCTGGAACATGGCGTGAGTAAAGTCTGTGCATTGCGAGATGCCCTGACACAATGAGATCATTAACTTCTTGACAAAGTCATTCACTTTGGTGTTAGGTTTTGGCATGTTCCTTCAGTGTTCGAGAAAATAATCCACAAAAATCTGGCAGTTCCACGACGTGTTAGCGGGTAATCCACATGAACAAAC
>JAWDGP010007571.1:75000-77500 GCA_033675545.1 Elysia crispata
AGAATTGATTTTAAAGTACTGACCTTTGTTCATAAATTTTTTCAAAATATATCTCCTTTTTATATTCAAGAAATTTTAGAATGTCATAGGCCTAATAGAGTTTTAAGATCAAGTGGTAATAATAAACTAGCTGTACCACGATCTCATTCAACGCTAGGTGATAGGGCTTTTTCAATTTACTCTTCCATTAAATGGAATGCCCTCCCGGCATATTTAAAACTATCTTTTACACACGACAATTTTAAACGACATTTAAAGACTTTCCTTTTTAAACAAGCCTTTGTGTGACCTCTTTCATGTTTTAGGGTCTTATTGATGTCAAATTATATATCTACTGTTTTTATTGTGAAAAATCTGTACGCGCCTAGAGCATTTTATTTAAGGTGATATACGGCGCTTTATAAATGGTTATTATTATTATTATTATTATGATAATTACAATCATCTGCTCACTTAAACTGAATAAAATAATTACTTCTTGACTTAAAGTTGCCTTTTGCAAGTTAAAACAAGTAAAAAAAATCAGAATGCAGACCTGAAACTTCAATCAGAGACAAGTATAAAATTATAGTAGACTTTCATTGCTTTTTAAAAAAAAAAAAATGCAACATTGGTAACGGCAAGCATTTCGACCGAATTGATTAAAACCAGTTGCCAGTCTACGGTTTGTGTGCTTTGAAATAGTTTCACTACTAATACCCACTAACTGTGTATCAATGGACTTACTCAGTCGATATTCGCTCTCTCTCATGCAGGCTAGAATTGTTAGGACAGAAATACTTATCACGGTGAAAATTTATAGCTATCGAGTTTTCAAGTGGGCAACTCACTAGGTAGAGTACTCGATTGTCAATCAGGTCCCAGGTTCGATCCCCAGCAAGAAATAAGCTGCTTCAGGTTCAAACTGTTTCAGTTATTTTTTCAAGTGAAAAAATCTTTCTTCAACATAGATCCTATTCGGCAAAATTGTTAAAAAAATTTAGTATGCTTTTTTTCCCTAAGGATTTATTATAACGGCGATTGATATTGCATGTTGTTTGTTATGATGTTGCTGCTGCTTTGCTGATGCTGATGTAGAAAATGATGGTGATGATGATAATGACAATGATGAAAATCAATTACCATTCTCATCTTACATATTAAGTGCTTATATTAAAAAGAACTGTACTTCAAAGGGAAAAAATTATAAGATAAACACTCACCTTTGCAGTAAAACTTAATGACAATAATGTAAGTAAAAAAGTCAAAGAGAGCTTTGAGTTTCCGCAGAGCCCTAACTCTTTCTTACTTTGTCTCCTCTCGCACTTGTTGGCCGCTGGTTCCACCCTGATGAGTCTCTGTGTGTGGCCGCCGGATTGATCACTGTCCAACACACCGGCAACTGCTGCCGCCCCAAGCATTGTGTTCCCTCAGTCAGCTGGCGCGGGCTGCAGTGCATCCATGGCCGCAGTTATACGTCGCTTTGTTTAATTGTCACGTTTAGGGATATTAATTACAAACACTGAAAAATTCGATGCAAGCGTGTGCCGAGAGGAAACAGATACGAATAATGTTCTGGATATGTTTAAAAAAAGAGATCTTTCTTTATTTTTTTCTTATGTTTTTCGTCAGAATTTAATAAGTTAGTAAACAAACAGCTGCTTATTCAATTCCAGTTAGAAATAATTTTCAAGCAACGCTGATGAATACAATAATAACAACAACCCTAATGATTTCGATTTAGAGCAATGAAAGCCTATTTATCTTACAAGTTTCGCAAAGATTCTATATTAAAATATCACAGTTTTATGGTTTAAATATCTGTGTAAGTTAAAACTGATCGACATTTCTCCTGATTTATATGGTTTTGTTGAAAAAGTTATTATCACTGGAGAATGATCACATTTGGCTGTTGAAATAGACCTCTCTAATTCATACAAATAATAATAATGTTCATAGTGGCAAAGATTCCACTCTCCCTAAAACAAAGAAAATTCTCTCTGCCGATGTTTGCTGCGCAATATCTGTGTCTGGCTGTTTAAAAACCAGTTTGTATATCCCTGTTTACAACATTCGCTATTTGTCATGATTGAATGAATATTATTTTCTTTGTCTTTTGATACTGATCGACGGATTTTATGGTGAAATCACTTGACTGTAACCATCGGAAAGTCATTAAAGGACGTGTTTGAGAATTCATTTCGGTCTACAATAAAATATATTATTGCTCATAAATATTCGTCCTTTGACAAGAACCTGGATGCTCATTGTTTTTAATGAAAATATCACGATGATATTTGGGATCCCCTGAGGGTGCAACCGTGGATTCCATCTCAAAACACCGTCTCTTTTCTTTCTTACATTATTTTGTTTAATAGTTAAAAAAGGACAATCTTTCTTATTTAAAACGAAAAAAGAAAGAATAAAACATTAAATGAAACTGCAAAGACAACGAAAAGAACAACAACAGCAACAAAATAAAAAGATGTCTTAATCTATGTATGTATGTATGTATGTATGT
>JAWDGP010007571.1:80000-85000 GCA_033675545.1 Elysia crispata
AAATTCAAAACAAAAAGCTAATGCACGTAAATTTGAACACCACAAAATCTTTTTTAAATAATGAAAAGCTGAATGTTTAGAAACAAGAAATCTTTATTTCAAGGTAAGAATAACAAACGTACTTACGCTAAATTTGTGAAAAAATTCCGGATTACAGAGAAAATGATAATATTGCATGAGATTTAATTTAATGATTGTATTTTGCTGTTGGAGAGTAGAAAACAAGAACTCTTAATATTGATGGTCAATGTGCAATGATGTGTGAATAATCAATATTAAACAACGTAATGATTAATTTTTTTATTGAACTAACATTACCTTGTCTTATAAGATGAAGATTTTAAAGTATTAAAAGACAGCAATATTTCCCCAGATTTATCTTTGACGTTACCGGTTAAAATACATAAAAGAGTTACAGCTGTACGGTATAATGTGATGTTATGGGAGCTCATTGAAATTTGATATTAACAAAATTACTGACATCATCAGACCGATTTGCGATCTTTATTTAATCTTATCTTATATTGGCATTACAATGAAGGGTGTTTATTTAGAGACAAGATTTGTTACTCATTTCTGAAAGGGTGCACGTGCATCTTCATTATTAATGTTATAAGATTGTCTTGTTACTTTATCTATCACATTTATTTTGCGAGGACTTTATGCTAAAGCTGTCCGAAGATCAATTTGAAACCCCTTGTAAAACTTTTACAAATCCCAAACACAAACTAAATATGTTTACTAACTTTTGGGTAAAAAAGATACATTGGTTTCCATATCTACAGATACCAAACAAACTTCACGGCAATCTGTTACCAGTTCAGGCCAACACAATCCAGTCCCATCGCGTGACACTGTTGAACATGAATGTTTCCAAGTGCACCTAGTGCACTTTGATTCTTTATCTCATAGTCTCGTATCACATAATGTCTCTTAGCAATACATGTGTACTATATTCACAATCCACATAGCAAACAAGACTTTTCAAAATTAAAAAAAAAATTCAATTGTCTTTTATTCATTACTTTATGATCAAGATTTTTTTTATTCTCAGACACACGCACTGATATACATAAAAAAGTAAGAACAAAGTTCGCCTCTGTATACTTTAATTACAAATAACGATCCTTGCAAGAATAGCTGATGTTCAAGTCCTCATTAAGGGCGTATGGGTTTAGGACTAAACGTTTCGCTTTAGTTTCTCTCGTTGTTTGTTACACAAAGATAATTTCGATTAAAAAATTCATTTATATGAAAATCTACGATAGTCCAATATTTCTTACATGAGCTAAAAACTTTTTGTCATTAGAACATAAAGCAGTATTGATATAATTCCATTAACTTGGTCCTCATTTTTCAGTAGCTGTTTCAGGATATTTTGGAACGATTCTTTTAATGCTCTGATCTGTCAAATAAGATAAAATCAACCATGCCAGTGTTATTAGTTGCTTGGCGGATGAAATTTATCTTATCTTTCTCCTTGAAAGCCTTGTTGCTATTTACTATAACCAATTAGGTGCCCTGCTCTTTAGCGCAGGCAATCATGACCTTCCACGCATTTCGATCTCTCGCCGCTTCTAGTGCATCTATTACTGTCCCTTTTCCCTCCACAAAGCAGCACTATCCCTCTGCTATTTCTGATTTGATCTTGTTTCCGACTCGCATCATGATGATTCTTAAAATATTTTGCTGACATAGCTCATAGGACTGATAGGTTTATGTAATTCAGACCCTGATGCCCCTGGTTTCTTTGAAAATATCTGTCGGAAAATGACCCGTGCCAGAGGTTTTGTAGAGTAATGTTGCGATCTTATCAAGTCTATAGTATGAAAGTTCAACTGAAACACTGCCTGGGCCTATTGTTTTGCAAGATTTCACCGTTTTTAATGCTTCCCAGATCTCAATCTTCATGAGAGATGGCCACCTACAATTCACTTCAATAAATCATGGAAATAAAAGACAGGATTTTTACAAAGTTATAGATTGAAAGCTTAAAATCTTGAAGTATCAAACCGTTTCCAATATGGAAAAGCATTAGTCTACTTCTTGGAAATTATCTTCCTAGCGCTTAAATAAAGGGATGAAGGTTTAGGACAAAAAAGAGTTACTTCTATAGATTTCCTTCATTTGTAGTTTCCTCTCATCAATACATAGAAAATCGTACTTTTCAGTATTCTTTACATTGTTCTCAAAATTTCCAACCTACACACATTAATCCATCTTCCAAAATTATAATCTCGATGCCTATATATATATTATACAGAAAACAGATCGAAGACGTATTTTGCATTCCATACAAAAGTGAATACCTTGCACTAGAGTTCTGTAACTATATTGATTTTTTTTCTGATGTGCATAACCTCCACAGTGATGCTGCGCTCATTATACTCAGCGTGTTTACATGTTCCTTCGATAGAATAATAATGATATAGAGCATCCACTACACAATGTGACCTCACACCTCCACAACACAACAAATTATCACCCAGAGTTGAACTGTAAGACTGAGGTCATAAAAACTCCAACATCCATCACTTATATTGAGCAAAGGTTAATGTTTCTACGATCACAGAATATGGTATTCTCTGGCCATCTGGTAAACTCCTCTTCATGGTGATAATTTTATTCACGGCAATAACTCAAATGGGAGCAAACTGAATACTGTCCTTCATCATAAAAAGATTGTGTTGATAGACAACTCTTTTCTGTTATGCTATAGTGCCAAAACAAACTGAAGTTACCATTTTTGCTATAGATTAAAAGATATTTTGAATTGAAGAAAACTTAAGCTGAAGTAAGCTACAAGGCTTTGTTTTTTTTTGTGCCAATTAGTTACATTTGAATATAAACTCCTAAATCATTAAAGTTTTCCTATTTCAATTTTAATATTGTTCAATATAACTTTAAAAAAAAAAGCTGAAAGTAAATAAAAAAAAAAAATTGGTTTTGGTTACTTATAGCCCCAACATAACATAAGTAATATTTGCGGTGTGGGTGTGTCTGTGTGTGTGTGTGTGTGTGGGGGGGATCAAAATGAGATATTTCATTAAACACACATTACTATTTTTAGAAAGCCTTTTATTTGCAAACTTTTAAACCCTATAATCACAGAGTAAGTTGAAGGACACAAATATTGTGTGCAAATAAAGCAGCGATCTAAAATGACCAAAGTCAAGTCAGAAACAGGGAACTTAAATGAAAGTGTTCTGACCAGGTTTTATGAACTGTTGAACTAAAACCACGTTCAATGCCTTCGACCTTAATTTAAAAAAGTGTGTAAAATGGCCGTGGAGCGAGGATAAAGTAGTTTTCAGTCTCCCTCTTTTCCTCTGTAAGTTTGTCTTCCAAAGTTATAATTCGGCTACATAGCCAGAATACCCGCTCCCTTGATCAAATGATCCTATCTGGGAAAACTTTGCTAGAGAAGCATTGTTTAACAATGTTCAATGAAGTAGGCTAGAATTTATATAATATTAAAATCGAAATAAAAAAAAAAAACTCTTAAAGATAAATGAATTCTGAATTTTGTTTATTTTAATCAATATCTGTCCTTTTTGATCATGCTTTATATTTCAAAATAAATATTATTTTACATCAGCTGGGTTTACCTAAAATTGGTCACCCTAAAAAGATATTAATGTTAAGCTCAGTTGACTTGCCTTGTTGACTTATGACTATGCCAGCATTATTTTCTGTTTGTTGTCATTCGAGTTTAATATACCTTATGTCTACAAGAAAATTGTTTGATTAACCTCCGCATTTTCCTTACGCTTTGCTGCCTCACAGATTCCAGCATCATAATGAAATTTCAAAAACATTTATAGTAAAGGTTTGAAAATAAATGTGATAAATATTCTAAAAGTGTAAAAATTATTTCCATCATCAGAGACTATAGATTTAAAAAAATCCATAGGTCAGCAAACAATTATTTGTATGAAGAATTGACGAGTCTTTTATTTGGCTTGGATAAAGCTATGGAAAGTTGGCTGTAAATTGATGAGGCCTGATAATATTACTTAAAAAAGTTATTATGCATGAAATAGTTTGTGTCCGCTGTGGTGACTATAATCAAACATTTGAATGGTGGAACACATTTTAGTATCTGGAAATCAACTTGAACTCAAGATGGAAAAAATGATAACTTGATCCATGGCCCGTCATTGTTGAATCATACTTCATTGGTCTCTCATAGCTTGGTACCTTACAAGATGATTAATTCATGATCAAATTCCAAATTTCACCATGATTAGAATATGGGATATATTAAATTTGTCTTGCTAGGATGTAGAGAACCACAATGCTATGTATTTATAAGAAGACAATCGCTTGTTGCACGTTTGACTATGCAGATAACAAAAGTTCACATTTCAAGTAGATTTAGTCTGTTTTCACTGCTGTATTTCTTCCAAATGTTTATTTTGAGACAGAAAAACACAAGGCAAAGGCTTTAATAGCTACTTGTTGACCACAATTTGCCGGCAGTGAAGTTGATTGAGCGATGTGCAGTAACACTACTGAATCACGACAGGGCTGTGTCATTCTGAACACCCACATACTTCTTGCCGCCGTATTGTCTGATCCTCGACGGTGTTGGTTGAGGCGAGCTTTGTTCCGGCAGCTCTCTGTCCAAACTTCCACCCACTGCCGACGTGTAACTCGGCGTCCGCCGCAACGTGTGCATTGGCGAGGCATTGGAGGAAGTCGGATTTCCACTGAGTCCTACATTGGGAACACCGCCATAGCCACTGTTACTATCTCTGCCGTCACTGCTGAGGTCCTCAAATCCTATATACGTGGTACCGTCATCGCGGGAACTTCTCAAGCCGAACCCTGTATCCCCGGACATGGAGTCTTTTGACGTATCTTTGCTGATAAGAGGGGATTCCCCAAAAGGCGGAGGCGGAAGGAAAGAATCAAACTCCTCTGGAGCAGGGGAGACACTGTCCTCCTCCCTATCAAAACGTTCTAAGAAGCGCTCGAACTTGTCCACCATGTTGCCA
>JAWDGP010007571.1:90000-125000 GCA_033675545.1 Elysia crispata
CTCTCTCTCTCTCTCTCTCTCTCTCTCTCATTCTCTCTCACTCAAAAACTCCCTTTCTCTATGCCCCTCCATCTCTCTCTCTCTCTCATATTCTCTTCCTATAATTTTTCTAAAGAATTTTGTAATCAGTGAAGATTTAGCTGCATGATAAGCGCTTGGACTCACAATATAAGAAGAAGAATTGATGAAAACAAACCCTGTAATCTTTTATTCCAGATAGGTTATAATACTCCTCCTTGGTTATCATAAACGCTGCCAGATTGGCTGTGTAGGATGCCAAAAACACGAGCGCGAATAGCGCCCAGATGTTGGCCAGGAAGCGGCTGGCAATGCCCTTGGGCTGGTCGGTCTGTACAGAAGTGCTGAACAACATCGCCCAGATCAGCCAAAATGATCGGAACAAGGAAAACCTGTGTTCTGCCGAGGGGATGAGAAATTCATTACAACACGAATCTAGTAAGTATATTCATCACAAAAGCTGGAAAGACGGATTTCCTATTTCTATTTTAAATCCCAATTGACCCCTATTATGAGATGTGAGAAATAGAGAACTAAGCGTAATTAAACATACGACTTGGCAACTAGTTTTCGAAGTATTAAAACTTGCATTTCGCACTGATATTAACTATTGTTTTGAGGACAAGGTTATTAAGTCCTCCCACTTACAATAAACTAAGTAGAAGAAGGGCCCCAGTCCCACCCCACTCACGGTCCTTTAGAGCTAGGGAATGATTTTGCCAACCAATATATAGGCGCGTTTAAGTTGCTAAGGAGCTTTAGGAAAGAAATGACATGGATATCACTTGTTTATAACTTTTTCGGTATTTTGCGTGAGATCATTTAAAGGCATTTAACTATGGAATTTATATTTTTACCAAATACTTTCCCTTTTTTTAAAGAAAATTCAGAATTAATTTTCGCCAAGGAGAGCGTTAATGGTTGTGTTGTGTAAAGGACTCAACGAGGAGGTTCGAACCACGCTTTTATTCTTGTAATGCCCAACGGATATTTTACTCTCTTCTTTTTCTCAAAATTCTAAAAACCTATGGATAATAGCACTTTCATGAAAAATCGCCCAGCCAAAGAATTATAGTAAATCCGAAAGATAGATATATTTCTCTTAATATCATGAATGCCTATATCACTTTCTCTCATCATTGACAACCTAAAAGGTAATAGCGGGCAAGATAATCCATAGTCAGTTTAAATATGTTACCATACGTAAATTTGAAACAAACGAATTTTTTTACATAATATTTTATGCAGCGCAACATCACGATAACAAAGAGATTATATCCAAACTAAGTAAAAAGTACAAGCGTTGATGGAAATCTTAGCCATGCAAAGTGAAAATAAAAATGAAATAACTGTCTTACACTTTAATTTTACAAACATGTCTGTACTCCTATGAAGAATTACCCACTATTTACATTTAACTATAATGAAGTAAAAGTTTTCAATCAAAGCTTTTTTTATATAAATTAGAAAGAAATGATTCAACTGAAAGCATAAGATTCTTTGATGGTTTTTTTCAAACAGCTTGAAAGTAAAATAAATATCTTTACAATTTAGCAAGACTGCAGCACAAAGTACCAAAAAATAACATTTCAGATGTAGTGAATACTAATAATTTAAAACAAGAAACAATAAGCCATGCCACATGCAGATTTGTGCTTCCAAATATGTAACAGTTGATTTGACATTTTGAACCTTAAAGTTAACAGTGAAAAATAACGCTATCTTAGTAGGAAGAAAGAGTGGTATGAAACTTTAATACATGAAAACAGACAGGTGATTGTGTACCCTTCCCAACCAGTTTAAAAAACTTTCTAACCATTCTTTATAAGGTTTCTAAGTTAATACATAAAATAGTCGGGAGTTGCGAAAATTCAAAGCTGCCAACTTACAGTGATCCTACCTACAAGATGATAGGCGTTTAAAAAAACCAATACATTGGTTGGAGTGTAAAAAACAAAACTGCCGAATATTTTTTTACTAGAGTATTCCATTCTAATCTCTTTGAAACAAAACAATTATAAAGAATAAGTGGATATTCTAGATGTTAATGCGTATCCGACATGATAAACTCTGATGCTAATATTTTATTTTGTCCTTTAAATTTCAAATCGTCTATTTCTAACTAAGATTCTTCTCTTCTTCTCTTTGTGAAATTTCAGTGCAAATTGATAGCAAAATTTTGTGAACATACTGGAGTCAGAGAATTTGGCGCTAGTTTTAACAAATAATTATAAAATGTACATTACAAGACTGAAGAATGTGAGTTGGACTTCGATTCTCACAGCGTTGTAAATTTAGATACCATATTTCTTACATTGGTTTGCGACACACAGTCCTATTTCATGACTTTTCTTATCTTCATCTAACAATTCTTCCTAATAAAGTCTCTAAGTGCAATGTCCAAACTTCAAGACTGATCGATGCAGATTATTTTTATCTCATTCCAACCCCTTAACAATTGCCCTGTAATTTTCATAAAAACGTTTAAGACAAAAATTTCCCAACTAGATCTAAACATTCCCAATTCTTTTATTTACCATCTACTCTATTTTCAAAGCAGTCTACCACACATCCTACTTCCAGCAATGTGTTTTTTATTTAATTGCTATCTTCAAAAGAAACGAACTCATACATATTTGCATGACTCTGAGAACGTATTTCTAAACAGGAATAAAGATACGGGAAGTACTAATGCGACATAATATCATCAGGCTTGTAAAAATGTACGAGGGACGAATAACACTAACAGATTTCACATAAAAATTTCTTTTAATTTCTTGGCTTTCATCTTTTGCCTTGCAACAAATTAATACCTGGTACCAGGTAATGATTTGAGCTCTATGAAAATTTTAGGAACATCGCATTTTATCTCATTTATTATGCACATTCTTGATATTAATAGATCTTACACACCTAATTTTTAGCTAGAGTCACAGGTTCTCTTGTTTCAAGGTTAAAACACAATTTGAAATAATAATAATAATAATAATAATAATAATAATAATAATAATAATAATAATAATAATAATAATAATAATAATGATGATGATGATGATTATGATGATGTTGTTGAAACATATAAAACAAATAACTGCGTTCTATAGACACTCAGGTCGATCCATGTATTGTCTCCCTTGATAGAAATCATTGCGGGAGAGAACTATGTGGAACTTAATCCCTGAGTTTACCTCAGTTACCTCGCATTGGTGTGAGCCCCCTGTTGAGGCCGTCCGGGCTGAGCCATTCAAAGATGAGGATGGCCGTTCCGGTAGCATGCACGCTGAAGATTAGAATGAGCGCCCAGGAAGCATAGTCGTATGGTTCTGCGCGCGGCAGCAATCGTCCATGGAGCCGAGATGAAGTGCGAGAGATGGATGGAAAAGAGGTGCGATTAGAGAAGAGATATGGACTGATGGATTTGTTTGACATAGGCCGTCCGTAGAAGGTCACTGTGTGAGGTCCACATTCTCAGGGCGTGTCATCCAAAAGGAGAGGAAGAAAATGTGATGTTAAAATTTTGAAATTGGCTCAGAAATTTTTGTTCTGAAGAAATCGATTGTTGGGAAGGTGAAGGTTCAAAACAAGACACACAAGGGCGAGGAGATTAGAGAGAGAGAGAGAGAGAGAGAGAGAGAGAGAGAGAGAGAGAGAGAGAGAGAGAGAGAGAGAGAGAGAGAGAGAGAGAGAGAGAGAGAGAGAGAGAGAGAGAGAGAGAGAGGAGATACAAAGAGAGAATCAGAAAATGGGATGGAAGCGGAGTTAATATGAAAACTGATGGGAAACTTAGGTTGACAATCAGAAATCCGTGAGCTGTTCAAGAGAAATAAGAGAGAGAGAGAGAGAGAGAGAGAGAGAGAGAGAGAGAGAGAGAGAGAGAGAGAGAGAGAGAGAGAGAGAGAGAGAGAGAGACAGAGAGGGAGAGAGAGAAGAGACAGAGACAGAGAGAGAAAGAAAGACAGAGAGAGAGAAAAAAGAGACGGAGAGGGAGACAAAAGGAGGGAGGAAAAAACCATAGAAAAAAAACTGTAGAAAAAAAGATGAAATAACCACTTTCGAAAGATCAAGGCTTCCATTTCGCCATATTCTTTTCATATCTTGCCAGGAGGGACTCGTTTAAAAGGAGCACTGAAAAAAAATCGACCAAATGAATATCATGGTGCAATAAAATTTTAATCTTCGCTGAAATCCAAAACCAGTGAAAAAACAAAATACAGCAAATTTAAAATGACAAATCGAAAACAGTAAAAAGAATATTTCATCCATGAAATAGCTTGCGCCAGATATCTTTTCTTGTATACATAGAAATAAGAGAGTTTCACCAAAATGATACTTTTTCTTTATTTCTTCATCACAACCAACAAACTAGATAAGACAGCGTGGTCTGTATCGTCTTGCAATAATGTAATATAAAGGAGGGCGGTATCAAAACCCGTCTCATGAGATTGATATCGTTACATTATAATTCTATTATAGTATCGATCTGAGTAGAGATGGCCTCGCTTCAAGTAAACCTTAATCCGCGGTGTGTTATTCTGTCCAATATCAAAAACGCAGTTCTATTTTCTTCTTGACAGCAATCAAAATCCTTAAGACTGGGTAGAATTTCGATTACTCGCAAACATGTATACAAATCTTTAAATTAAAATGCCTTGAAATATTTCCTGTCTATGAGATCCCTGTAATCTCTAGAGGTTAAGACTTCATAAGAACCAAGACAAGTTTCAAAGCAGTCTTGACAGTTATTTTAGCTCTGTATTAGATAGTTCTTACGCATAATGCAAAATGTCGAGGAAAATTAGTGCCATTAGGAAAGGGGCAGAGAGCACTCTCGCTATATTTATAAAATTGGTCATGAAACGGAGAAATATTAAATCGGAAAAGCAGAGAAATATTACTGTTTAATACCATTCTTTGCACAAATTGCTGAATACAAAAAATGTAAAGAGAATTAAATCGAAAACAGATTGACCAGAGAAAGAGAGTTAAGGGAAAAACTAATTAAAAAAGAATCAAAGAGAAAGAGCAGAGTGACATGATAGCGCAAATCAACTTAGCAAACAGAGAGGAAACATTTGAGTTTTAAATTTCCAGAATGACAGAAAGCATTCCGGCCCAGAGGGCTTGCAAATCAACTTGGAGTTACTCAACATGTCAGTTTGATCCAAACCACAGCCTGTATGCTTTAAGGTAAAATGTCACTAACATCTTTGCTTTCTTTCAAAGACTAAATTTACTATAAACAACAAAGGCAAAATGGGAGCTAGATACAAGTTTGAAATTTCAAGGTATAATGGGAAGACAGGGTAAGCTTGTGTGGGTGATGGAACAAGATTAAACGAGAAGAAACGATGCAAAGATGGAAACGATTTTTGTAAATTATTACTATGGAGTAATGTAGAAAGCAATCACATGAATATATGCATCGGAAATTATAAGACTACAGCGCGCGGTAAATTAAAAATCAAAGGCAATTTGTCTCGAGGAGATAGATATAGATGCAGCTTTACAAAAAGAAAAAAACAAAACAGCCCTCAATAAGGCTAAGCGTGGAATGGAAAACATGTGTGAAACATAAAATAAAAAAGGGAGAGAGCGCAGTTTAAAGCTCAAGTTCGTGTTCGGGAAATTGAGTTTAAAAAAAAAAAGAACATTGATTTCACTACAAAGAGATTGGAGAAAGTTGAATAGGTGATGCGGAACAAAGATGCTAATAAAAATATAAGGTTTGGAAGAGTGCAGGGATGCAGTGCAATGGATATCCATCCATCTTGTCATGGGGTACCTGCCGTCTCTTCCTCTTTTTTCTTAGGCAATGCAAACTCGAAGAAGAAGATGATGATGGCCATCGAGTGGACCGATAATACAATGATGAAAATCCACGAGAATAGATCAAAGGGTTCTGAAAGCGTATCGAATTTCTGCTTTTTGTAAATGTGTAAAAAAAAATTCAAATTAATACAGAGAAAAAATGGTTAATCCAAAACATGTCAGGAGATATTCAAGGATGTCCGCGGCTGCTGGTAGAACAATACAGTGACTAAGATGACATGTCAGGAGGTTTTAAGTTCAAATCTTGGCATTTAACGCTCCTCAACATCATGTTTACAATAAGAACTAACACTGTTATTGCTCATAACCGTCTCAATCTGTGGATCTAAAATAATAATTTTACAGTTTAGGTTTCAAGTAAAGCTTATCAGTATTTGACAGACTTTAAGGGAAAATGGTCGGAAAATACTAGATCTTTGTAAGTCTACAAAAAAAAAAAAAAAAAAAAAAAAAAAAATAAAGTGAGTTTCTCTTCTTCTGGCTTGATATTTTTTGGACTCGAAAGTTTTTATAAAGACGCAAATAATAGAGAGTTATGTTTTATACCCACACATGTTTTGTTGTGAATTTTTAGATAAATCAACCTTCTCACCTACTTTTTTCAATTTACCATTGTCTATTATTATGATAGAGATAACTGCATGGCTAAAAGAACAATCTGACACCCTTCAAAGCCCACAACCTCTTCTCAGTCTATTGTCACTGCTTTGCCAGTGCATTTTTTGATACGCCAGTATCACCACACGCACACTTACACCCGAAGGAAGAAAAACAAGCAAAACAAAAACAAGGAGCAAGTCAACTACTACTGTCGTGTAATATGGTGGGAGATGTGAAAAACGCTAGCTGCCTGTACTGATGTCATGGAAACCACTAATATTTGTCAGTCTACCTTGCAGTATTTTTAATCGGTCTTTATCAATCTATCTAAGCCTTGTGGCTAGCCCAGGATGGACAAGCAATACGCTATATAGTCATATGAGTTCATATATATTATATTACGTCATCTCCAAAGGACATGACAGGCAATTTTCCGATTTTGTTAAAAACATACAGGACCTTCTTTCTAAAAATAATCTAGCTGACCTGCCAATTTCCACTTGTTTCCAGCCCGCCCCGAGGAGACTCACCCAGGAAAGCTGTTGGCGAGATGGCGCCAGCCCGGAGCGCCACGATGATCTTGATGCCTGTCTCCAGGTATGGCACGGAGAACCTGATGGCCGTGCTCCGCTCCGGGTTGATCTTGATGGAGGTCATCACAATATCCGCCTCGTCGCTGAGCAGCGCGTTCACCAGGCCATTCCACCTCTTGCCGTCCTGGCAGTGGGAGGGGGAGAGGCGACGGGTGGCAGGACAGAGAGAGAAGCAGAAGGAGGGGAGCGAGGTGGATAACTAGAGATGTGTGACATCCATTTAATGGATTTCAATTTGTAGTGAAAAATTAAATTCACAGAGTATTTTCTATGCCAGAACAGTTATCTGAAAATGTTGAAAAATTCATACACACAAAGAATAAAAACAGCAGACAATTTTTTGACCAGATCGAACAAATGAACAATTGATAAGTTCTGCTCATCAAAGTGTCTAACCCAGCGTGGTTATATTCCTCTAAGCCTGGTGTGAGGTCCCAAAGTTGTTGGGTGGAAATAAAACTTATATGAAACTCAGAAACGCAGGTCGCTCTAGTTTTTCAAGTTTACTTTATTGTAATTCAACATTTTTCATATTGCCTTTTTTTTTTCTTTTTTTGTTAAAAATTAATAATATTTTTTTTTCATTTACACTTTTATGCTAATCCAGAGATTTAAAAGAAAATTCTTGTTTGCTCCATTGCCATCTTTCATTTACCTCCGACAATCTTGATACTTATATTCCAGATAAACAGACAACTGAATTAGTTAAAGAGGATGAGAGGAACTGGTAATGAAAAAGATAACAGTAAAAAATCGATTAGAAAAATTGAAAAGTTTTGAGGCTGTATTGAAGAGATATGCTGAATGTCGTCATAGACCCAAATAGATTCGACCCTGCAACGGATATCTCTTTCAATCCTTAGGCGAGAACTTTATCTTACCAACATGGTGTTCAGTTAAATAAAATGAATAAACTGGCGGGGAAGAAAAATATCTGAAGAGACAGTATCATGGTGTCAATGTAATTGACACTAGTCTTGATAGTCACTGATCATGAATTGATATGAAGCATTACGAGCCGAAATGATGAGTCTAAATTACATTGAAAGAAATCTACCAGGCTGAATAAAAAGAAGCAACTTGGAGAAGATCTAAATTGAGGAATGGATTACTTTGAAAATATTATATTTCAAGAAGGAATTGTTTGGAAGTATTTAAAAAAAGAGAACAGAAGAGAATTCAGATAATAAAGTTAGAGCGAGAATCGTCGACGAAGTCAGTGGAATAAATCGGATGACTGGTTGTGGGTTGTATTGAAAGAATCGAATTAGGATTACACAATTTTATTAACTATTCGAATCATGCATGGATTCTGCCGAATAGTAAAATGAGGCGAATCGAGTTATAAAGGATGAATGAATAACAAAGGAGAACATGAATTTAATCTTGCGCGGGTGTGTACTTTATGTCTCCGTCTCTTTCTCCATAGGTCTGCCCAAGAAACTTTGAAAGGAAGGGAGCCCAGGATGAAAATACTAACACATACACACACACACACAAGGAAATCCATTCATGAATGCGTAATAGTCAATATTACACTATTGCTCCCAGTGCTGAATCAGTGCCGAATGCTGGAGTATCTCTGAATGAACTTCCTTCACCAACAGCAGTACTATTCACTCTTCCGACGTAAAAGGCAGACATGATGGATGAAGAAAGGGAAAGTTAACTTCCGCATTTCCATCTCACATTCATATTTAAACACAAACCTCATTATAATATTTTGACTTTTATCAAAGAAAAAGTAATATGCCAATGTCGTACGCATCCAAATACATTAGTTTAATTTTTTTTAAAAACTTAAAACTCTTCAGCGATAAACCAAAATCTAGGTCTAGATTTATGCTCTAAGACCAAAGAGAGTTTTCAGTGTAAGAAACCATGCTGAAAACGTCAACGTGTTGAAGCCACGATGCACTGAAGGGGAAATACTTCTGAATGCTTCGTTGTGAAACCTTTTTTTCCTTATACCACCGATAACTTATAGTTTATATGAGGAAGTCACAGCGGCCTTGAAAAACAAATCATTTCCCAGATCAATGTTTCTTTTAACAGCCACATACAATGCGCACCACTTTAGTTACTCCAGCTGGCAGGGATCCCCAAGTAAAAAGATGGAGAGGCTTTCCAACTCGATGTTTATTTAAAAAAAAACATGAATTAGGAAGGCCACAAGAATTTAATGTTCACTGGATATTTTTTCACCAAGTAATATTCTCATTCTCCTATTGACTAACACAGTGGCTAAACATAGGACGAGCGACAGATGCACTAAAAGCGACGAAGGATCGAGATGCGTAGAAGGTCATGATCGCCTGCCTTAAAGAGCAGGGCACCTGATTGATTGGCGATGATTTTTCATGGCAATTGGGTCTTTTCAATGCACCGTTATATTTTAAGATTGTCGCAGATTATGCTGATTAGGGCTCGACTTACACAGAATCTCTGATCGATACATCGAATTGCAGGTTTTACCAACTACCACGGCATGGCTCGCAAGAAAAACCTTACAGGTCTCAGGATGTGTCTCTCACCTTGCGGCCAGTACTTATGACGTTGTCATGTTATTCTCACACAAGCAAAGCTACGCAGTGCTACCATAGTTAAACTTCTGATATACTGTAAAACAAGATCTCCATAATCTGTTAAAGTGCGATGGTGTTTTGCTTTACCTTGCTCAGACCGCCCCATTTGCCGTCCTCCACCTCCTTGATGTGGAAATCAAAGTTCAACTCTTGGCTAAAGATCTTGAGAAGGTCCATGGTGAGTCCCACACAGCAACGCTTCTCCGTAACGTTAGTTAACCTGAAATATTTTATAAGTATATTATGATATGGTTACTCTAAAAAAACATGGCACTTTTAAGCATATGCTGACAAGATGGAGGTTTCATTGGTCTTCGAACACGTAATACCGTATTAAAGGTAAAAAAGTGCTATTAATTAGAAGGCTAAGAGGATTTATCTGCAATATATCAATTTCAATCACGATTAGTGCGCTTAACGTTATCTTCAAATAAAATAACTGTCATGTAGCAAACAATGATTATTTGAGCTCCATGCCTTTTGACAGCCTAAGCTTTAAGGTTTATACAGGCTGAAACACATGAAGAAAATCACCAATTTTTTCTTTATCGCACTCAAGAATGTATAGGAGAGAGATCTGTTCTCAGACCAAAACTCTGCTGGTATTTTCCATCTCAAACTTAAGTCTGGTGAGTAAGCTTAGAACCTTAAATTTGAACTCCACCATAAAAGTAGAGGGACATTCTAAGCTGGACAAAAGGTATGGGCATCTTCTTCGATGGACGAATTTTTCGTGTAATCTTTACAAAGCTGCTAACAATGGTGAACGCGGGATGAGACAGCACTCATCTTCCTAACCATGATTTCGGGCCTATGGAGAAACTCCTTCCGCCAAAAATAAGAAGCGTGAACTTACGGCACTTTGCTGTCCTTGTCTCGGGTGGGATAGATCCAACAGGGCAAGCCTTTCTCTCCACAGCTGTTATCCTTCTCTGGGTACCGGTAGATCACGTACGGCTTCTCATTGAGGGTAGCCACTCGAAGGAAGCCACGCTTTGGCCGTCCGATGGGCGGCATGGCAGACTCGCCTGGCCATGTGATGTCGTTCATCGTCAGGCCATTCCGTTTCCAGCGACCCACCTGATTTATGTGGTTCATGTGGGTGTAGTTGTATTGGGTATACGGATATGGTTATAAAATGTGGGCGAATATGTTTTTGTACACATTTTTACGGTAATCGATTCCCTGGGGTTAAGCGTTAAAAATAACAATTATAGCTATTTGCCGATCTACTTATAATTTCTCCATCCACCACTCCATATATCTACATACCTATCTACTGCTGCTCGCATATCTACCATACTGTCCTCTACTGATTTATCTACTTCACTAATGGTTATGGTATCCCCCCCCCCCTCTTTCTGTTTGTCTGTCTGTCTGTTTCTCTCTCTCTCTCTCTCTCTCTCTCTCTCTCTCTCTCTCTCTCTCTCTCTCTCTCTCTCTCTTCCCGTAAAGATAACAACATTTTTACTTTACCGTTATTCGAATATATATATACACATCTGCTTATTTACTAACTTCATTTCAAGCTATAGATTTGGGAGAAATTCTCTCCAGATCCGTGACCACCACTTCGAGCTCACCTGGACCCACTTCGCTCTCATCTGTGCCCTGTCATGCCACTGAAGATTCATGATGTACAGCTCTGTACGCGTCAACGTTCCATTCTGGTTGAAGCTGATTTCTTCCTCTTCATCCGTCACAGTAGTATTCAACAGTTCTCTATCGTAGTGAGCAACCATTAACAAGAGAAATCAGACATTTTTTCTGTTAAAAGAATTATCGTAAGAAATATGAAGACGCTAATTCCGTGAAAAAAAAAATCATGTAAACACTCATCAGAAGGGCAGCATGAGATGACTAATAGATCTTTGGGTCGAATAAAGTTATGATAAAAACTATGAATCTGAAAAAAGAGACGACAAAGAAACAAAACCAGGCAAGCAAGGATCATGGTGTGGATTGCATCTGTAATGATACTCTGCATTTTTCTAGCGATCGAAAGTTTTCTCAAATTACGCTCGTGCATCTGAAACGAATATCGCCATTACTTCTCGAAAAATATTCTGCTTTTTACTTTTTTCAGCCATTTTTGTATTTCAACATTGATTCGCTCAAAGCTTGCCCACAGGTTGGAACGACTTTTATTAAGAAGATCTATACAGGTTTGTCATTTAACGTTTTTATTACACTTTTAAGAGCATTAGAGTATATTCGGTCAATAAATTTGGCACGCACTAATATTCAGGAAAGGCTTTGGTTCCGGTGACTGAGTGGATTCCAATTTTTTAGTAAGTTATATGAAAAAAAAAACAGCAATAAAAAACAAAAAAACAAACAAAAACAACAAAAACGAATCACATTCCTATACAACCTCACATGAAGGTTGATATAACTGAGTTGAAGAGGTTGCTCGATCAGCTACAGTTTTGAACTTAGTAAAGCGAAAGTTTTACGCTATTCCCTACCTTCATTATATCTTGATTTAGGAAGATGTTTCTATCAAAATTAAAAACACAAATCAATTAAAGTTAAACTTAAAATGTAATTTTTTTTAACCAAGGCTTCAATTTACTGTGACACAAATAGGAAATTGAAATACATCCAAATTTAATGCATGGACACCGAGGCTTTGAAAGGAACCAGCCGAGTAGCCGAAATAAGCAAACCTTCGCAGTAAGTGTAAGAATGAGCTCTACCATTTCACTATGTGGCAGAGTTAGGACAGTTAGATATTTTTGTGGTGTAGGTCTGTAGGCTGAATTATGAGTGCATTCTGAGTATAATTCTGTCGTAACTATGCCCAAAAGTTAATTGAAATAAATCAGTATAACTCAAACATGCAAAAGTTTGTTCACTCCGGTGACTTGGCCTGTATTATAGGAAGCCTCGATGGAAACCCAAAGAAAAAACAATCGAGATAAAATGTTTTATAACATGGATGACCAAAATACTTTCATTAATACCTTCATTGTTGTAAAAACTAAAAGGATAATGTTTAATTCATTAAATTACACCAGTTTCACATAACTTCCGGAAGCGTAAAATGTTTTAAATTGCCTCTCTTCAAACTTAAAACAAATTAATCGAATTCCAATTCTGAACTGGCGTGACCAAGATTTGAGCTGACCAGAGAGCCGCCCTACTAAACAAACTTTCCTGACTGTAAAGATTCACATTTGCTTGATAGGTTTTTCTGCTTTTCAATTAACTTTAAAGCATAACGAAACTCTCCCTGTATAAATATCTATGAGAGATTTGGACACGTTGAATAATTAAAAACTAAAGGCAGATACTGCTGCTGCTGCTACTGCTACTACTGCTGCTGCTACTACTACTACTACTGCTGCTGCTGCTACTACTACTACTACTACTACTACTACTACTACTACTACTACTACTACTACTACTACTACTACTACTACTACTACTACTACTACTACTTTATTACAAGGGCTAATTCTTTTTCTCTTTTCACTACCGTTATTGCATGGCAAATAACGGACAAAAAAGCTAGGCGGAAAATATATGAGTAAAGGGCAATTGCAGAATTACAAATGCAGGCCCCCCCCCCCCCCCCCCCCTTTTTTTTTTTTAGAGAGATCTATAGAACGCCATCTTTTTAAAAAAAAAAAAGAACCAGCTACCAATCCACAGAGCGGATACAACTCGCAGGCTCAAAATCTAAACAAGTGGGAAGCAAGCTTGAGGTGTTAACTTTTCAAATAATTATTTCCTTTCTAGTGACAATAATTATGATTGTGTTACAAAAATATAATGAAATGAACATGTGTGGTACTGGTTATATCAAACAAGGACTTGTAAGAGATGCAGTCCAGGTTCCTACCTATAGATAATCTCTCCATCCTGCCAGTAGGAGGCCTGAGCTGTATCGCAGGTAAACTCTGGAGGGATCGTCTTGTTGGCGATCAGAGCTGGTTTCTTCTCCAGATTCGCCAGAGCGTGGAGCCACACCAGCATGCCTTGACGGACAAATGTCTTCATGGCCTCCATGTTATAGCTGAAGCTAACACCTGCGGATGGTCAAAGACAATCGTTCACCCTCATCATCACATCATCACCCTCATCATCAGCATCATCATCATCTTCATCATCATAATTATTGTTGTCCTTATCATCCTTACTATCCTAGCTATTATTCATGGTGCTATTTTAATCATCAACCTCATCATTATTTTTATGTTTATTATATTATATGATCCTCAATATCATTATCTTCATCCTCACTTTTATCATCATCATCATCATCATCATCATAATATTGCTGTCCTTATCATCCTTACCATTCTAGCTATCATTCATAGTGCTGCTTTTAACCCCATCCTCACTATTATTATTACAATCATCAGAATTATCACCCTCACCATCATCTTCATCCTCACCATCATCATTATCATCACCATATTCTTCATTATCATCCTGATCATCATAATGATTGCCTCCGTTATCTGCCTTACTATCCTTGCTATCATTCATGGTACTACTTTCATCATCATCATCATCATCATCTATATCCTTATCTACATCACCACCCCCAGTTCAGCATCGATTTATTTACATTGAACTTATAGTCGTCAAATTTCCGTGATGTCACCATCTTAGAAACGTACCTAGCAATCCTATAGGAAAGCTTTTTGGGGCATATTCTCCAATAGGTATGCATGATCTGGTGAGGATCCACTGGTACTCTTTTCCCATTAGGCCTAACTTTTTTGCAGCTTCTATGATGTCGTAAGATTGCTTGCTGCAGATGTAAAAAAAAAAGAAATACCAGTTAGGAGATAGAGTGGCGAGTTAAACTCAGGGATACAAGATAACAGCAGAGGAATAAAAAAAAAAGCAAGTCCGAGATGAAGTTTAGGCCTACTTCTGTTTTTTTCTCATTGCACGAATTCTACACAACTGATTTATTGCCTGTCTTTAACTATTGCTTTATGTTTAGTTCACTCCTCGTTATTTGAATGATTATAATATGTAGGATTTTAGAACTATACTGTCTATCCTATTGTTTAGTAAATAAAGAACTCTGTGTAATTAGAAGACCTTTACCATCTGCTTGTTTAAATCTGTCTTCTTTTCTCCATGCTTTTCTATCCGTCTGTTTCTCTGTCTGGTTGTCTGACCACCTCTCTCTCTCTCTCTCTCTCTCTCTCTCTCTCTCTCTCTCTCTCTCTCTCTCTCTCTCATTCTCGTCCTCTCTCGCTCCCTACATCTATCTGACTTTTTATCTCCTCTCAATATCACGTGTATATAACGCTAACATAGGAGACCATAAAATGATATTCATTTTTTAACTGCGTATCACTCTCAGATAAAAGTGAATAACCATGTGTCCTGTTTGTGTATGTGTGCGTGAGTGGGCATGTAAAATAGCCTCTCTAGGACTCGTTATATGAGCAGCTTCGCCATCAGTTATTTATATTGTCTAGACTTCCTAGACTTTACGAAAAGAGCTTGGTTCTCTTCTTTAACCTTTCAAAGCGGTTCCCATTTATTCCATAAGCCTGACCTACCCTCCTCACTACATTACGTAGGATAATAGACTGCCTTCTTCATATTGCAGAAGCTCTGATTTTACGAGATCCGAACATACCAAGGTACAAAAATGAAACGGTAAAAATAATGGTAAAAATATGGACGTGTTAATATTCTTGTATTTTTCACACAGGAAATATTACAAAAAAAAAAAAGGATTCCAGAATCAGGATATCTTAACAAATATCTCATTTTGCGTGTAAAAAAAAACGGAGCAAAAACAAAAAACAAAACAAAACACCAGAACAACGACAACAAATGAAAAAACAAAACAAACCAAAAAAAAAAAAAGATACTGTAAAGAGAAAAGTAGGTAAAGATTAAAAAATTGGCAACAATTCAGTTTCCCTATGACTGAACAACAAGTTTATATCAAACGCAAAATAAGCTCTATTGATCTTTTCGGTAAGTCTAAAACCCAGACGACGACTGACAGACCCTCTTATTGTGCTCACAGTGCTCCCCCTGGTGTCCCAGTGAGCTGCTGAGAAGGGGAGAATACTCAAGAGAATAGAGCAGCAGGAACAAGACGGCAACATCCGCGCCACCGGCTCCCCGCTGAGAAGGAGAAAATACGAGACAGCGCGAGATGTGGTAACAGTGAATACTTTCCCTCTCGAGCTAGTAATAAGAGTGAAGGAAGGACACCCATTAGAGAAGAAGACAGACCGGAACGTTCGGGAATCTGGATAAAAGGAGACAAGTTTATTTTACTTCTGGCGTTTGACTTTCTCCAGAGGATGACCTTATCTCCTTAACAAGAAGACGAGGGGGAAAAGGCTTAAAATGGCGGACCTGAGAGGATATTCATACAATGTTAAAAAAAAGTATCTTTTTTGAAATCGCTTCTGATTTTTTAAAATCATTTTCTAGCTTTCTATTTTTTAATATCAAATCCTCCATGAAAGATGTTCATGTTTAAAAATATCAGACGTCTCAAGACAACCATATAAACGAATTAAATGATATAAATTTAAAAATTATCGGTGATGATTCGAGAAATTATTTCTGTCATAAAACATTTAATTGTTCCCACCAAATTCAGTTTTAACTGAATTACGACAAATCAATATATATATTTAAATCTGAAGGTAAAGTGGGACCTAGCGTGCTCTGCCAGTCTATGCTCGACCAATTTTTAGGGGTGTCGAGCACACATTTAGATCTGCTACTATACATGGGTGTTTTAAACAGCTTAGACAAGATGGAACACACCCCTAACGCATTGGCGGCCTTTATTTCAAATTTCTTCTTTCTAACTTTGGCTAAAACTGGAGAAAAGATAATTCTGTCCCTTTCCACTCCATTTAAAGAACCTTCTTTACGCTTCAAAAATGCTATGCGGATAAAATTCAGGAATTCTAAACTGCCCATGTATTGACTGAAACTACCTCTTAATTTTATCTTGTCTCATTCTTTGCACACCTGCAGTTAACTAGACACTACGCCATTATGACGCTAACGAGCCCCATTTAGTACTCAAACTTAGATCTAAATTTAGATTCTGGATCTTGTCCTGGATAAATATAGGGGATCCTCACCAAAACTGCACTGAGTATTGGCACGATCTGTTTTCGTTGAAATCAGATTTTAAAGTGTTTTTTGTTTGTTGTTGATAATTTTTTTTTGTTTTGCGAACGTTAAAGTGCTAAGCATCGTGAATGCCTTATCACGTTGGGTTCTGTGGATTCTTATCCTTGATAAAAATTAATGCGGCGTACTTGAATAGCCCCGGAAGAACCTTTGTTATTTGACTACACCGCTTTAAAAGGAGGTCTGACAATTTGAACGCGTAGTGATGGAAAAATAGGTAATGTTTTACAACTTTCTGCAATTCATTTAAAACTTTTACCATCACTAAATGAGGATGCTCAAGTTTCATTGGCAAATCCGAAACAATTAAAGTTTGAAGAGATAAGGCCCTGTTACGCAAGATAATTATAACATAGAACTAAGGATAAAAACTTTCTAAAAGATTCATAACGTGACTCGTGTAAAGTTGACGGTTTATACAGAAATATTGTTCAAAAGAAGCATAGTTTAAATTAAAAGATATTTAGATGTAGACCGTATGATTTTTCAAGATGTACATTGACACATTTTCAAAAGTCAAAAATGAATCAAATTCCGCAACAACCGTTACAAAGTAACAGCCACGATTTGTTTTTCCTTTCTCATCCTGACCAGTGCGAGGCAAATAGTTCACATAGGCCTAGGTATATATAGATGCAATGAAAGCTTGTCGTTAGAGCGAATCATATATGCCAGTGGCTAATGAGTTGTAGATTTATAATCATTTATGTTCCCATAACCACACTACTGTTATCAATTTGTAAAAAAAAAATGTTTTTTAATTTGCCATTAAGGCAGTCATGACTTTGAAAGATAATAATAAAAAGCAAGTCCAACCGTCTGCAAACGAGACAGCAAATTGGGCGACCACCCTGAATGCTGCACGCACTGTCAACAACCTCGACCATTCGTGTTCCATATCTTTCGAGCATCAATTACCTTAATTTTCTTAAAAAAAAATGACTTAATAGAGCCAAAGAAAGACGAATGAAAGCAAATATCTGAAAAAAAAAAATTGTTATCAGCACCCCATGTAGGATACCAAGGACTTAATAATGAAAGCTGGAAATAAAACGACCAAAGATCCACATAGCTCAGTTGATAGAGCAATGATCTGACCTTCAGTAAGTTCCATGTCAGATTTCGTCGTGGATTATTTCTTGTGGGGCTGGATCCAATCTAACCAGCCCTCTTCGTGGCGTGACGCAAACCGTGTATCTCTGTTATGAGAGTCTTCAGAAAACTGTATGTCAAGAACTGGCTAACTGAAACAGTGTATACTTATTTTGGCCGCTTTGTGAAAAGAGTGAATAAGTAAATCAAAGGCTTTATTCAAAGCAGTTTTTTTTTTTTTTTTTTAATTTTTCAGTTTAAAATGAGAGCAATTTCAGTCTTCATTCTGGCTCTTTGGGGAAGACTCTTTTTCATAAACAAAAAAAAAAACAAAACACCAAGCCCAGAATAGAAAAACGGAACAGTTCAGAATGAGCGAACTTCGATTAATGACACATTTTCTCAATTATTACAGAATCAAATCTAAATAAAGCTTTTATCGTTGATTCTGAGGAAGTTAAATAAAAGACCACGAATTATATATATAATTATATATATATATATATATATAAAGTTCAAATATTTGAATATGAACAAAGTCTTTACCGAAGATTGACAACCATTTGGAACCTTGAGGTTCATACGTCAAGTCAAAAGAAAGGACTATAACTTTGTTTCTGCACAGTCGCAAAAACCAAAAATAAAATTGCAAGAAAATGTTATTTCCCTGGTGAAAAAAATGCTTTATAAATTCATAAACAGGGCAATTATACGACCTTCCCTTTTTCCTGTGCGCTGTTTTCTTTTTTTCTTGCCGGGTAGTCAAGGCATCGCTTGAGGGTTTTCCCTATTTTTCCTTGCTTTCATGCCAATAGTGTGACTATGAGAAATTAATGTTCTTTATTATCTTCCCTATTTCCACCCTTCCACCTCTTCAGCAGAAAACAACTTCCAAACAACTTTCTTCCTCTCCCACCGTCTCTCAATTACCAAATTTAAGTGCTCATTTCTACTACTTAGTCCAAACCCCCCAATTTTTTTTTTTCTGTAGCCAAATCCTAATGTTCTGTAATTTCACCCACTTTCATCCATATGTCACTTTTCTTCGAGGTGTTCTGGCATTTTATTCGGCTAAAAAAATAGTTTGTAAAAAACTTTCATGCAGAGCTTTCACGGCATACTACAATAAACTGCTTATGTTCATACCGATTGTGCTTTTAAATAACGGTTTGTAGTATTGAGTATATACTGTTTACTCCTGGTTGCCATTAATGCTTCTAGGCTTAAACCACATGATTTCATGCATGTGTGTTTGTTGTTTGGTTAAAAAAAAAGAAATAAAAATACAAGAGCAATGCCTGTCTACATTCAATTGGATATAGTCTCACGCACCAATTATACAAATGGAAACTAAAAAGAAGGAAAAAAAAATCAATAAGGAGACTGACTTTAAGATTATCACACAAAGTACTTGTACTACTACTACTTCCACCGTTGCAATTTAGAGCCTCATATAATGTACCTAAATCAGTAGCACTTTCCCTTCTTACATTCAGAATAAAACACGAAGAACATTTGACTGTTCAAGACCAGCAGTAATGTTATCTCAGTCGCAACGGCAGCTCACTCATGAGGTAAAGAGGTGAGGCTGATAACACAGAGGTTCGGCGTTCGAATCCTGCCACAGTACACCTGACGGCAAGATTTGGTTCCATCAAACCGGCTCAATTCTTTTCTTGACAGAACCAACTAGTTCCTGTGACTGCAGCGTTTGCAATGCATTAAAATTACTCGCTGTCTGAGTCAGGGGCAACGCGTTACTATCTCCTGGTGGGTGCACTAGTTGAGGCCCTAAACAGCTCTCCGCAAGGAGGTGGAGGATTAAAATAAGCAACAATTCACAGCAACATTAACAACAAGAATACATAAGAAATACTTCAGCCATCTCAATCATAAACTCTACCATCAACAACATAACAAAAATAACTATTTGAAGATTATGAATATTACGTCATCGACAAATAAAACTATTTGTTAAAAAAAAAAATAAACTCATCAAAGCCCAAAAAATCGGGTCTAACAGTATAAAAGTACCATGTACCCTTAAATCTCGCGGAGAATCTCTCACTGGGCACTTTCTTAAGTCACAAACATCGTCTTAGCGGCTCCCCAGAAGCAAATTGATGACCGCACTATGCTATAAACAATACCTAAACCAGCTCAAAACAATGGGAATACAAAAGATTATGTTGCTTACTGTGCCGTTTCCCCTGAAGCTACTCTTTGAGCTTTTATCCTTAAAAAAACAAAACAAAAACCGACTAGAAAATAAGGAGGAGGGAGTCCTCTTCCAGTTTCAGACTATCTAATATTCACACAAGTCTCGCGGGACGCTCCGAAGGTCGATAAAAGATTTCAGCTGGACTAGTCCTCAGCTAATGCTAAACCAACGAGGCAGACATTAATCTATGTGAACGGAGCCTCTAGAATCCCGTGAATTATGCTTAGTCTCACCGAGTCGGCAAACAAACAGAATCTGTTTTGTAGAAAGCTTTTCGCTGGCTTAGTGTTAAATACGTCTGGCACCTTTAGCCCTGTCTGCTCAAAGTTAAAATGAAAACGAAACTCCTTATAAATTGAGCAATAAGTTAGAAAGTATTTGTACTCAGTGGAAGAGAAGAAGTAAAATCGAGCACTTATTTAATTCTTGGAAGGCAATCAATCGGAATTCAATACTTAAATGCTTAAAATAGGATCAGGCTGTTTTAAGCATATAGTTGTTATTAGTAATGTCATATTCTTTAATTCACCTCTTTGTGTGCGCGGAAAAGTATTATATTCTTTTAAAATTTTGGCTTAAATAAAAACATTTACAAGCAGCTCGTGGAAAAAGTGAGCTTTGAGGTGACAACTACGCTAGTTTTGTTGTATTTATCTGTCTACCCCTTGGAACCTCCATAGTATGGTTATGAAACATGGACCCCCGGACTCCGTAGAACGTTAATAGTGATTTGATTTCTGGAATGAAAAACTGCAGATGTTCTTGATTCACCAAATCAAGGTTGTCGGTTTAAACTTACCGACGTTTATATCATCGCCCCTAGTTCATAGCTCAACCGATTTCCATTAGTTTTCTTTTATATTTAAGAATCAGACTCGCTCTGTGAGGACAAGCATACTATCTGCTCTAAAATACTCCGTATCATCACACATCAACTCGTTAAGACTGAATTGAAATAAAAATGAAAAGACATAATTATTTACTGTTGTTTATGGCTGGCAATCAAAGGCTACCAAAGGATTTGGCAATGTTTTTTGACTACACAAGTCTTATTGGGGTATGACAATTTGAACGCCCAAATGTTATTTTGGATTTGGCGGTTTCTTGAGATATGTAGGATGGTTAAGCTTAATGTGTAACTTTCTCTTGGCGAGGGCAGAATACGGTTAATAAAAATTAATTACATTCTTGTCATCTTTTCTGTGAAGGTAGATGAATAAATCCATGACAATAATATAAGAGCGAGAGCGATGGAGAGAGAAACAGAGAGAAACAGATAGATAGATAGATAGAGAGAGAGAGAGAGAGAGAGAGAGAGAGAGAGAAATAAAGAAAGAGAAAGAGATTTAAAATTGAGCTTATTATTTTAAAGGAGAAGTACCAGAGCTGTGAAAATAGATATGCATGGATACACAATGAACGTCGCATGAATATAAAAAAGACAAGACAAAAGAGGCCCTCAGTTATGACAAATAAAACCTCCTGTTTCAATATAAAATAAGAAATAGTTGTGTAATTAAGTAAACTTCACATCTATTTATAGAGTATCATATTAGTGAAATAAAATGGCAGATACAATACCCTAAAGGCTCTTTTCAAGAGGAGTTCTAATAAACATTTAAAAAACATCCTTTCACAGATTAGGAAAGTACAAAATTCTCATATTTATCACCTTTCGACCTAATGTTTTAAACTTTATCGTGATTCTAGCCTTCAAATTTGTACCTACGGGAGTGAAAAAAAGATATTGCGTATCGTAAATAATATAATTGCTGACAAACGCGAAAGCATAATAATTTTGGAAAAAAAATTTTCCCAATAAATCAGTATCTGTAAAAACATCACAAGCTATTTTTGGCGTCAGTATACAGGTTCATATTATAAATTTACATCAATTTGAAATGTGATCGAAATGTTACACCATTATAGTATTGTGATTCATACACTTATGTTATACTTCAGGCTTGGTTCTCTGTTGCTGCCACAAACCAATTACTTTATTCTGAAACCAAAGATAATGTTTGATGTGTTGTGTCAGAATGAAGACTTCAAGGTATCTTTTACAAGTAGAAAAAAAAATAAGAAAAGATAACTTTCAACGAAGGTTTCAGATGAATACTGATTTATATAAAAAAAAGAAGCTGTTGATGAATTCTACTACTGATAAAACAGCAATAGGGCTCAACGATTTTGGGCTGAATAATACAGTGGACGACAAGTTTATAAGGTGCAAGCAATATTAACAGATGGAAAAAAAAATATCAACATCATGAGAGTAGGACTTAGGTAAAATATTTCATACATTTCATTTTGTCGAAGAGTGATAAAACTAAGTGTCAACAAAGAGGATTTTCGTTCTCAACATAATAGACAGTAAATCGATTGACAACTTTCCTGCTTGTTTAGGCGCCGCTGTTTCTTTTTACTGTGAATGGAAACCCGATTTGCTCCAAGAATCGGCAGATGTAACAAGATTACTTCACCCCGCCTAAGCCCAGGAATACAAGGAATTCCTTTGTCTGAAATTCTAGTCACCTAACTTCTACGGCTCCTGAATACAAATCAAGATGGATGCCAAGTAACAGGCGAGGCATCGCTTCTTGATAAAGAGTCCCGAGAGAAGCAGAAACCGAAATCTAATTTCATCCCTACAGAAGGTCCAGGGAACATTTTGAAATCTGAAAATTCCGAGAAGATGGGCAGGCTGGGGTGTTGGTCCGAGATACAGAAAGCTTTTTGAGATTAAAAATATGTCCTCAGCCTCGATCGATGCTCGCAACGATACACAGACACAAAATGTAAACAAATCCGATTTGATAATAATTATCCCATATGAGAATTTTAGTGCAGGCATCGTAGAGAGGAAACTTCAAGGCACAAAGAATGTCTTGTGTGATATACTGGTGCTGTCTGCTCTTTCATGTTTTTAAAGGTTGCGACTTGAGGGAAAAAACAATAACAAACAAGTAACAGTAAAATTTTGCTCTTTTCTTGATCATGTATCAATTTATAACGACATTTGACTATTTTTCCCTTCGGCATTACGTTTTCTCGGCGGTGCTATTTTAAACTGGTTCAACAAATCGTAACATTGGGTTTAAAAAAATCATTAGAATAACGATAAGCGATCAAACATAACCGTTTTTCATTCATTTATCTTCACGTGACACAATAATGGAAGACACATTAATTTCTTTTCCATCCTATTCTTGCATATTTTTTCAGCATTCATCAGAAACCTCTTAAATTTTCAAAATAGAATGAATTTACACATCTACATAATGGCAAATTGATTCGTACATCAGACGTTTTTGCTTTTGTTCCGGCCAAACTTTCTGTATCTTTCTATCTCTTCCCCCCATATACCCGCCACACACACACACACACACACGCACACATACACCTCCTGTTCCCGCAGATCCACGCACAAACCGATTACAGGTCAAAGACATTCACAACAGTCAGTACTTCCCAAGCTTTATCGATTGGTTAGTGGCATGAAATCACACGTCTTGAATAGTTGGCGTACCATATATACCATAATGTTGAAAAGTCATTTCTTTCACTTAAAAAATCTTTTCGAAAAAATCCAGTGACAAAGAGCTAGAATGTCAGCTTTGTGGTCTGCCACCAGTAAGGAGAAAAAAAACACTTAATAGTGGTTTAAACAATCCGAGAAAAATAGAAGCCATTCTTTATCATTTTAAATTTGTGGGAAATGTTAAATCAAGAAGTAAGTTTTGCTAAAATTTCACAAAAGAGAGATTACCTTTTTAATCATTTCATTTATCGTAATTATTTGAAACAATCTTGCTGATCAGGGATAATACACCATAAATCGACCAGAATCAAGAGCTAAGACTTACATTCTAAGATAAAGGTGATTTATACATTTTTACTTTTTCTCGCTATTGTCAATTTGTAGGAAAAGAGGAATTGAAATAAATAGAAAAAAGTGAGCATCTTTGTTATAAAAAACACTACACGATTCTGACTTTATCTCTTACCCTTTTACATATACTTCACTTCCAATAACATCTTCTTAGAAGTATAAAGCCAAATCAAAACATGAAACATAAAACGTGAGAGCGGAGGACAAACGACAGCTTTGTCCTCCGCTTGAAACACCAGTGTCGTATGAAGGGATTTCAAGGTAAAATCTTCTTAACTATGATAATCTCCCACAGTTGAGCACTTTTATCCGTTTTCCTACTTATTTTTAAACTATATATATGCGGATAAATTAAAAAAATTATACCAACTTTTGGATGTGCAGATCACTTGTAATCCCCCCTCGTTCTACTCCCCCTTCACTAACACACAAGTTCTCTGAGGCTCCGAACTTATGGCATATTAGTTACGCACAAAGACTACTGAAAAAAAGTGGTCCTTTTGTTACGCATTATACCCCTTATAGTAGCCGGACTGTATCAATAATGAAGCCGCTGCTAACGCTGACAGCACCCTAGCCGTGTGCCACACCTGCAGGAGTAGATCTATGCTGTCCTCAGCTCGAGGCAGGCGGTGGAGTGACAGACCGGACGCCTCACATGCTTAGATTGCCTTTGCCTGCGGACCAACGTAACACTACCGACGGTAGAAAATGAAAAGGAAAAAAAAAACCTACTATAAAACTTCCCCACAAAAGAGCAGTTATCATTAATGAATAATAATGGCCCCCTTTACATTTCTGATTATCACTTGCCAACAGATTATGATCCAAGTCATTATTTTATTTTCGATATTGAAATGATCAATTGATCTATGTGATTGGGTGCTTGATTCATTCATTTGTTGATGAAATAACATGACCACCTCACCAAAATTAAAGGTTTCAGGTCTTTTGGTAATACATAAAAAATCTCATCATGTAGACACAACTGAAAAGAAATCACCTAGAACTCATCCACGTTTAGAATTTGCAGTAAAAAACTGTTTACAGCGCTCTGAGTTGGTATCTATAATTGGCATGGCGTTCAGTAAAAAAACATAAATTTCATGTGCGGATGAAAATTATCCTTACTTTCCCTGATTCATAATGTAACCTACAACAAGTAAAAGGAAAGCACGCAGTTCTTATAAATCTATCTTGAGAGGTGTAAACTTCATTTCGATAGACAACTTTGAAATTTTACAGAATATTTCATGGAGAACGAGATCTAAGCAAAAATTGTGTAACTTGTGGAATTTTTTTTTTATCAAATATATTTTAACATAACAATGTTTATTGCAGCATAGCTCAACATTAGCGTGGCTGAATCCATCCAATGTCTCTTAACATTTCATCTCACTATTTTTCATCTCCACTTCTACTTTTGTTCAAATCCCTCACCACCACAGAATGATCTAGCTGTTTACTCGATAGGGATGTGCCCTTTTGGAATGCCGGCTGGCCGCCTTTCGTCAAATAAAATAAAAAAATTCAATCCAGAAAGCTGTTGCATCGCATCGTGTAACGGTTCATAATCTTCCATAATCTTCCATTCATGTGGTGGCCAGGCCCGGCGTGCTGGCATCCACTGCCGCCTGATAGGGCTGTGAGGCGAGACACACGACCAGGGGTAACCAGATTAGCTTCGGCCTTTTCCAGGAACGCTAACGCCAGTGTGCCTAATCCACGTGACCTACATGTCTGGCCAGAAATAGCACACAGGATTAAGGGCGAAGGTATGGGAAAATTGTCTTCTATCTCTCTAGTTATGGAGAGCTAATGGCGATGTCCTTTGGCAAGGAGAGTCGATGACTTAGAAAGAATGCAAGGTATATAAAAAAAAACAGCAAACAAATGAACAAAGGTTGGGGTGCATATCTCGCTCAAACCAAAGGAGGTGCATTTATTGTAACAAGTTATGACAGCAAATGGTTACATTTGAAAACATTCAATGACAGTAATCTTTCTACCTTCAATTCACGAAATCTATATCCAGATTTATTTTGTTTAACAGTTAGCAGACAAAAGAATATATTAATAGTAACAAAACTTTGTTCTCTGTTATCTGTAGCGCGTAATCTTTATCATCGTTGCTATCTTTAGTATCAAACTTCACATCTTTATTTCAGTTTGTGTCTTCTTCAAATCCATCGCTATTTTTGTGTTCATTATTTGACAATACTTTCTTTCTTTCTCTCTCTCTCTCTCTCTCTCTCTCTCTCTCTCTCTCTCTCTCTCTCTCTCTCTCTCTCTCTCTCTTTCTTTCTTTCAACATCTCTCCCAGATTCTTAAGTTCTCTTAGGCTGCAAAGACGGTTTTCAAAAAGGCACACTACTTGAATTGTGTGAACATCATAATTTGAACATATAATTATAATTATTATGTAAACCCAACCCTCAGACGTTACTCCTTTCCCCCCTTCTGCGTCAACGGATTACGATCCATCTTCCTATCACAACAAAGTTAGCATGCATTACATCACGCTCCTCTTGCGAGCGTCTTGTCAGCCCGATTCCTCCATCACCGCCTCCGCAGAGCAGTTCTCCCCCGTACCATATAAACATTCCTACCGTTTTTATGCCACGGATTGCTAAAGTCTAAACTATTGAACTATGCCAGGCACCTTTTTAAACAAAAAACTGTTCTTTTCTTTAATTGCACAGACAGAACTCTGGTTTTGGAAAACAAGCCATGATGAATTTTGAAAATATATTAGGACACAAATCTCCTGATGTTTTGGTATACAAACAATGCCTCTGACATATCCGGGCAGATTTTTGTTTAAAAAACATTTTTTCCACCTACCATATGAGATGTGCTTGATCGTCGTGATAAGAGTAGTTTAGAAATACCAGACACGATCAAAGAGGTAAACTGCGTTGCTCACCGGGGATTATTTATACCAAATTAATAATCAAGTTAAAAAAATATTTATAATTCAATATCCTGCCAGGATGAATGTTTGGAGAAGGCTTCGAAGGAGAGAATTGATCTGAAAAAAAAAATCTGAAAAAAAGGCCCAAGAAACACAATATAAAAGAATTAGGCCTACCCACCTCGACAAAATGATCAAAGAATAAAACCAACGAGGACCGTTGCAAGCAGTTTAAACAAGTTTTGAGAAGATAAGAAAAAAAAATTTGCTTTATTCATCCCTCTTGAGGACATTCAAACTTTGATAAATTAATTGATACCAATTTAGACAGTATAAAAAACTTAAACTTTAATTCATTTAAATTCTAAACCAATCTAAATCAGTTATTGGAATAGATGTCTATTAAAATTAAAAAAAAAACGATGAAGAAAAACTTTCCTGAGCTTCGTTTAATTTGAATATGATGTATTTTGCCACAACACCCTACGGAGTAAACAGAAATAGACTGCATTTCTAAGGCATTACAACACAAGTCCAAAAACTGATACTATCACCATAAAATACAATAACGACGAAAATATTTTGAACGAAACAAAAGTCTTGGACCACTGTTATTAAACCAACCATTTTAGCTTTAAAATAATTATATTTATATCTTCCCTTTTTTTAAAAGGATATTTGAACATTTGAATATCACGGGTCAGTCAGCCAGGGATGTAAGAGGCGGAGTATGAGGAAGTTTTAAAGATGCGGCTTCAATATATTGACTTCGGCCGAAAGCACAGAAAAACTTAGAGCCTAAAATGAGTATAATTTGAAAGGTGTATACACACTTGAAAAAAACCCCAAAAAGAACAAAACAAAAAACAAAAAAAAGATTAAAAAACAAAAACAAAAAACAAAACAAAACAATTAAAAAAAAACCTGATGCAAACTGTCCTGCTTTTCTAAATGAAAAAAAAGAAAAGTTTTCGTAAAGGAATAAAGAAAAATAATGGAGGCCCACATTACTATAATAGAAACTCGATATTTCTGGAAGTGATCTTGAACTTAATTTTAACGTTGAGGACAGTATTCCAGGATGACAATCTATGCAGTTTCACTTTGCTCTATCAAGATCTAGAAGCTTCAATCTCGAAGCAGCTATTAAGCACACTTAGTCTAGTATCCTATAATATTACTTGCACCACCTCTCAGCTTATTGGATTAAGCCACGTTCTATTCTTAAATATGAAGACGCACAGTAGAAAATGGGCCTCAATTTGATCATTATTACAGTATTACATTGTTGTGTTCAGCCGTTTAAAACTCTTTATCTGTGCAATATCTCCATCAACGTTAGAATAACAAAAGAGTGGTCGATCAAGGCAACGTTTATTCCGGATTCTCTTGTTATAACATCAGAAATAGCTTAGATGCTTTACTTTCATTACACACAAACTCACACAAACACAGGCATCGGAAACACCATCGATTTACGCGCAAGACAAAATTCTCATTTTTTTTCGCTCAAGTTTACTGTTTGAAGAGGTAACCTTTAAAATAATTAAACCATCGCCGAAGGCGGACTATGAGCTCTTCCTTTCTGCTGCTTTGCTTTCACAAAACCTTGAGAGTTTTACCTCAAGGCGAAACAAATCTTTTACTGAAGTTTGCCTAATTATGACCTTTTCAGAAAGCAACAGGAATGACAGCATCAATAGAAACACCACAGCAATGACAACAATATCAACAAAACAAGCATTTGCAAAAGCGAGATGAATTACAGGATAATACAAGGCTTAAAGTAAAAAAAATATTATCACAAGTACAAATGTACAAATACAGGTACATGTGATTGTCTCCTATTTAGGATATTTTCAATCTTGAATAATATGCATTGCCGTAGATTTTAATGCTTCTGATAACCTTGCAGTTTCAGTCGCTACTAATGCTGCTTTAGTTTCGGTTGTTGATGCTATGTTTTACTACTACTATTACTACTACTACTACTACTACTACTACTACTACTACTACTACTACTACTACTACTACTACTACTACTACTACTACTACTACTACTACTACTACTACTACTACTACTACTACTACTACTACTACTACTGCTCCTGCTATACTTGTTGTTGTTGTTGTTACTTTTATTATTTCTTTCATCACCCCATGTAGAATTTGGACTTGATTTTGCAAAGAATAAATAAAAAGAACTGAGATATCGAGCGCAGCCCAAAACAGGGTTGCCAGAAAAGTGTCACGAGTTCTCGCAGTCTGAGCGACCTAAATGGAAGCTTGGTACCTCTAGCACGTCCTGCCACGAGTTACTCTCCTTGACTTACGGCATTTGTAACGCCTAACAATCAGGTTAGCGCATTATAGATTTGACCAGTTTGACTTGTGAGATAACCACATTGATGATCAATCGTTGTTGCTGTATTATTAGAGCAACATAGCAGTGTTATGATTTTATTCTCCGCACAGATTTAGGCAGTGTATGAAACGAAAAACTTGGTAAAAGCTCGAGAGTTTCTGATTTTTCCCTCACAGTCATGTGCAGTTATAATTAGCTTATGACTACAAGAAACAAGAGCAAAGAACTTGCAAAACTAGGGAACTCGCGTAATTTCTTGCTCGCTCCTTTTGTCCTTTTTACTAACCAAATCACCATTGCCGATATCCAAATTCACAAAATTTATTATATGCCTTACATGTTGTAAACAATTTAAAAGAAGCAGCTTAGAGGTATGACTGCAATTCAATATTACCATTTTGTCAACATTAAGCGTGAATACAAATGAATATCTTTGCCTGCGTTCTAATCTTATGGTGGACACTGGATCCTCGGATCAGAGTGTCTGGGGTTCCAATCCTGGCGCGGTCAGTCACTATGCCGAATCTTTGGGAAGATTTTTTGATCCAAATTTCGCCACTATATACAAGGGTTGAATGAGTACTCGGCTTAAGGCGTTAAAGATCCTCTCTGCGCGCTCTTTCTATCAGTTGCTCCTCCGTACGGCAATCTTGGTTGATAGTGTCTAGTTGGGTAAGCTTTTTTAAAGCGCTTTGCCTCGACCGAGTTCCAAAGCATAAAAAACAACGCGAATGCATGAGACCATTATTGCTTAGCAGTAATACATTTTCGGGTTGACGGAACTGCCTGTACTAACAGCCGCTAAAACCCTTGCCTCATGTGGAAGATTTTGTAAATTTAAGACTTGAGATTCGTTTTTTAATATACCCCTTGAAACGGAGCTGAAAACATCTCTGGACTCTATAAACATAAGTCAGACAGTATAAGTTGTTAAAGACGGGGTTCGGTTCAATTTTAATTGAAGACGAGCTGAAGCACGTACATATCATGTGGAAAATCAAGTGGGAAACAATCATACAACCACAGATCTGCCATACCTCAATCAATGAGATCCTCGTCATTTCAAATGTATTTTCTTTAATTGAAACAAAAAAAATACAAGGCTTATCTTCGGTTCATGCTTATTCACATATAGACGAACTGTAATCAAGATTAAAACATTTGAAAGAGTAAGAAATGAGTTCAACAATACACGAACCAGCATATCACAATTCATTCAGCAAGGTAGCTGAATGAAGGGAGGTTGGCCTTGGCACAATGGCGTAATTACAATATGATTTTCTTCAAAATTATTTTGAAGATTGATGAGATTTTAGTTATTGAGAATATTGGATCTGAAAATTGGGAGTAAACACAATTATTGTGTTATTACATAATAAGCCTCATGAAATCTAACATGAACTTTTAAAATTATTTTTGAGTTGTGTAAATGAGAACTTTAATTTAAAACAACTTTCCATTTTTTTCTTTAAATGAGACAATTTGGAAATTCATAATATAAGAGATTTTCTATTGGATCCTGCTTTCGATACATTTTATCAAGGGAATATTTTGATAACGAAATCTAGCTCCTCTGAGATTCCTATAATTATTTTTTTCTTTTTGGCAAAATGATATAAGACAAAAGACCTGGAATAAAAGAAAGGAGTTACATATTGCAGCCATTGAAATCAATGTCTTCCAGCAGATTTACATACCCTTTTTGGCTTAAAGTTAAAAAAAAAGGACGAGCAATGTGTAAAGGAAGGAAATTTTCTTTTCAGAAACAAATAAGCTATGTTTTATTTCATCTGCTTGCTCTTAACATATAAATATATGTATAAAAAAGGTAAACTATATTTGAATAAACGGATAAGAAGCAAAATAATTACACAAGTAGGTAGACTGACATCTTATCTCTACAAAAAATGCAATAAGCACGCCGAATCCAATGCATGGAATATCAGAAAGCCTATTAAAATATCACTGTCTAGGTTTCGCGAAATCACTGCATTTAAATCTTAGGTTACTTAATAGTCCATACAAGTGTTTAGGATTTTCTAATCAAAAAGAATAAAATGACTCCTACTTATGCTAATTTATTTTAACATAATTTAATGTTTAACGTTTTTTTTACTTTGATTAATTGTAATTTATTTCTCAATAAAATAATTTCGTTGCCTGTAAGTGTTCAATACGTTTCTATAATAAGTAAATGTTTATGAAAAGGTAATTGATTATACCTGCCTCTTTTACATTTAATGAAAGTGAGAGTCAGTTTCAAAAAGGAAAAAACCGACCGGAAGTGCTTTCTTCAGATACAATGTGCGTTTCAATCACACGAATCTTAACAAATAAATAAACAAATATTCTAATTTGTTGGACAGGTAGGAGAAAAGAGCTCTTTCCGTTAACAACGTGAAGATTATGAAATAAAAAACTGGACTTAAAGAAAAGAGCATGGGTCAAGGAAGATGAAAAATGAATACAATTCTGATGCGTTGTCAATATGACTTTATCTAAACCATGCGTAACTCATAAACACAATTTGAGTTAATTGATATAATGTTAACTCCATTTAGTCGTCCATATCTCAGTTTAGACCATCAGAGATTACCGGACACTGATAAATTTTATGTTCTGCATAATAGGGGACATATTCCTTATTAACTAGACAAAAAGGATGCAGTCAGTTTTGATATGGCGTACTACTAGTCCAATGTCACCACGATCAAAGCTTGGACCTGCGATGAAAACAGTTCCAATACCTCTGAAAACCCGGAGGCTTCAATTACACACACACACACAAACACAGTTAAAATAAAAAAAAGTCACCAGAAGTCGCCCTTCACTGTTTCCATAAACTCACTTTTATGCCATAAACTTCTTCGACCCACCAAGTATTTATTGAGCGCACAAAACTCGAGTATTCCAAGCTACGAAGGGACGGTGCGTGCCTGGCTATGGGGGTCGAACATTAAAACTGGTGTTCTATGCGTGCCTCACTTAATCCTTAATCAAGATGACTCTAGACATAGCTTCATGTCCTTCCTATATTAAATGTAAAAAAAAGAGAAAAATATCCAGTAAACAAAGGCACACATAATATCTTTTTATCTCAAGGGGGAGCTCAATGCTGCTTTTTATCTGAACATTTTTTGTCTTTCTTCTCCCAACGGAACTGAACGAGTGAATTAAAGGACTCCGAGGGAGTTGTTATAGCCGTGTGGATCCCAGCCTGTTGGAAGCTTGGTGACTCTCTTCCCCGGACGCTTCTTCCTCAGCGGTGTCCCGGGAGAAATATCCAGTTTCACGGTCACGTGTACTTTCAGCATGTGGACCCTGTTAGTGCTCAGAAGAAATGCGCCTACAGAGGGCGATATTTCCCTTGATAAAATGAGAACCTCTGAAATGGGCCAAAGGCGAAGTCTACCACGGGGACTTCCCAGGACAATGATGGGATCTCGAAAAAGAGCGAGAAGCGGGTTTTTATTATTATTGTGGCGTGGGTGTGGCGACAGCAGAGGCTACTGGTTTGTTAGTTGCTTCATGCTGTGATCGTGTAAAGTTCCATTGATAACATTTCTAGGATGTTGTTGCAAAGCGTGAACGTGAAAACCAACACAACGGTGTTTATAACATATAAATCATCTATTAATCCACGAAGGGACCTACAAGAAAAGTTACAACTGAGGCTGGAATCAGGATTGTTGTCGAGCTTAACTGAGCTCAGAATATCCGCTTTTCCCTTTCTTGTCCTGGCCACTGGACCGATTTACAGCGGTTGTTATACATTATACACTGACCGATTTGCAGCGGTTGTTATACATTATACACTGACTGATTAGCAGCGGTTGTTATACACTATACACTGACCGATTTACAGCGGTTTGTTATACATTATACACTGACCGATTTGCAGCGGTTGTTATACACTATACACTGACCGATTTACAGCGGTTGTTATACACTATACACTGACCGATTTGCAGCGGTTGTTATACATTATACACTGACCGATTTGCAGCGGTTGTTATACATTATACACTGACTGATTAGCAGCGGTTGTTATACACTATACACTGACCGATTTACAGCGGTTTGTTATACATTATACACTGACCGATTTGCAGCGGTTGTTATACACTATACACTGACCGATTTACAGCGGTTGTTATACACTATACACTGACCGATTTGCAGCGGTTGTTATACACTATACACTGACCGATTTGCAACGGTTGTTATACACTATACACTGACCGATTAGCAGCGGTTATTATACACTATACACTGACCGATTTACAGCGGTTGTTATACACTATACACTGACCGATTAGCAGCGGTTGTTATACACTATACACTGACCGATTAGCAGCGGTTGTTATACACTATACACTGACCGATTTGCAGCGGTTGTTATACACTATACACTGACCGATTTGTAAGAGGTTGTTATACATTATACACTGACCGATTTGTAAGAGGTTGTTATACACTATACACTGACCGATTTGCAGCGGCTGTTATACACTATACACTGACCGATTTGTAAGAGGTTGTTATACATTATACACTGACCGATTTGTAAGAGGTTGTTATACACTATACACTGACCGATTTGCAGCGGCTGTTATACACTATACACTGACCGATTTGCAGCGGCTGTTATACACTATACACTGACCGATTTGTAAGAGTTTTCGCGTTCCTAGCCGTTGATAACTAAACATCGTTACGTATTTAGTAAAAGATGATCGCACCTGTACTTTTTTCTTTGAATTCTCTGACTTTTTTTTAGTTTGCATACATTTATTTGTATTTATCGTTTTGTTTGTCTGTGTCTTTGTGTTTGAGTTAATTTTTGTCAAATCCACACTTTTGGTCTGTTTGTCTGTCTCTACCTGTCTTTCTGTCTGACTCTCTGTCTGTCTGATTGTCTCTCTCTGTCTCTCTTCACACATACATATATATGTGTGTGTATGTGTGTGTATGTGAGTGTGTATCACTGTGTCCCTGTCTCACTCACCTCTCAGCTTCGTCGTAAGATTCAAAAGATTCCATTCCTCTCACGTCATCAACTCACCGCGTCCCCCAAACACACATGAGTTAAAGATGTACTCACCTGTTACAGTGCAGCAGAAAGACCCTCGTGTCAGTTCCTCTGAGCTCCTGCAGAGCATCTGTGACATTCTCCATATCAGAGATGTGGACCACCGATAAGATTTCCAGGCTATGGAGAGAAGAAACGTGATGTGTTGTAAGATTTATTAATAATGAAAAAAAAAAGAAAGAGAGAGAATAAAATTTATACCAAAATGTGTGTTTCTTTCTTTCTCGCCGCACTATCCGTCTGAAGACTCCAACCTTCTCTTTATCTCCTCCCATATCTACGTGATGGCACGCCTCTCCAGCGGGTTGAACAACGTTCCGACCCCAATATTCACCATCGCTTATTTATGAGCGTTAAGTCAACTGAATTTTGCCAATGCCAAAGAGCGGGCGTCATGATTGGTGTTTTCACAGCGAAATGATCGAAATCTTTCAAAGTTTGACTTGGAAGATTAAAGTCAACGATGTCGGCGGGGGGCGGTGAGTTAAGACTACACCTTACATTGATGCTAACCACCACTCTAGCACGTACTGGCTTCGGTTAGTTTAGGTAACGCAATTGCCGTGAAACGGCTGAGTCGCCCGACCTTTAACATCCATGCGCAATGCATCCGTGTATTGAAAAAAAAAATAATAACAATTATAAGACGA
>JAWDGP010007571.1:135000-155000 GCA_033675545.1 Elysia crispata
ACTCTTTGAATCTTCTAAATGCTTATACCAGGAGGGCATAAGTGTCTTTGAAACAGCGAACCACTAAGACCTAGGCTATGACCTCATTTTCTCTGCTAATGGTGTCGGGTCTGAAAGGGGCTGAGTCTGCCAGACTGTACACCTTGAACCCGTGACAGTTACATTATTCCACAATTATGAAGTTACAGCGAAGGCAAGACGTTCTAAACACTTTATTTTTCAAAATTTAAAATCTTGTTGTTTGATGATTATACATACTTTTCCCTATAAAATGAAGGCGAAGCAAATGTCTAATAAGGTTTCTCTTTCTTTTAGCTTTAATGTAAAAGCTCATGATAACATAACATTTGTGCACTAGATTTTAAGTAATTTCTTGCTTTCTGTTTGAAATAAATTCATTGATTAATCTTGGACTATTTTCATTATTATTATGTTTTTGTAAATTGGCTTCTGAATAATGTGATTACAAAGTTAAAACCGGCTGAGGATAATTTAAAAAAGGACAAAATCTGCAGTGAACTAAGAATCCTCTGACGATTTGAACAAAAAATTAAATTCTTTTTGTTTCTTCTTTTTCTTTTTTTCTTTTTAGGGATGGGGTTGGGGGCGGGGGTAGATCTTAGCTACCAACCCTATCTTAAAGTTTGAGGGCGGCCAATGGCCTAGTAGTCTTTTTGACCTTACAACTTACAACATTGCACACTGAGGCTAAAGAGAAGCCGTTGAATTTTCCTACTATTCGCGTCAGTTGCTCCCCTAAAAGGTTAAACGCTTACAGTTTGAAGGGTTGTGTAATAAAAGAAACATTAAAAAAGAGAAGAAGAAGAGCTCCAGATTAGATGTTTTCTATACGAAATTCATTGGCCTCAAACCAAAAGTAAAATGCGCTTCAGATAATGCAACATCCAAATATACTAAAACCACATGAATAATATTTTCCCAATACACAATGGAAGCAGGAAATTTAGACTGTCGTGTTGAAAATTGCTTGAGGTGTTTGATCTTTTAATAAAAAAAAAAAAAAAAAAAACACAATCACAAAAAGTACCCTGGTGTTCAGAAAGGTACATTTAAAATTTGAATATCTGATTTTTTTAATTCTGCATAATAGAAATCCTTATATTTTCCTTTTAACGTTTAAAATACATTTTTATCATGTTACAAAACAATTAAGAGTGGAATATAATAAAACTCCTCCCTCAAAAGGAGTTCAGACCAATTGAAACCTGGAACGGCTTGTAGAAAATGTACGACGCAGTGTGAAGCGCAATCGAGCTGTCTTGATCTGACCTGGTCGAGGGGTTGGTGCTTCAGGTCTCGCCGTTTGATGTTGTATGAGTGACGCGTTGTAAACAACCACCATCTCACCGCTTCTTTCAAACCGTTTTATACATCTTTTATGTGGAATGTTCAGATAAAAGAGCAGCAGTGTTTCGGAAAACCTCGAAACGATCGATAAAGGACACTCGAGAGTTTTGAGTCTAGACATTCACAATACGGTCATCAGCGCTTGTTCCCGCCTCTATGTAAATCAGTTGTTAGAATGAGACAGCCCAAAGGATTCAATTTCATGTTGAGCAAGTGCGCATCATCAACAGTTTACACACATCCATTTCCTCATCATAATGGCAACACGATCATATGGAAATTGGTCTTTCGTAATCAAATCAGTTTTATTTCTTTTTGTTTATCGCTAATTTTAAACATAACTGACTACAAAATAACACGTTTTCTGTTCAGTCGCAGCGAAACAACAGAAAGATTCAACTAACTTTATAAGAACAGTTTTTGATTCTCTCAAAAGCTTTCTTCAGTTGCTAAGTGATGTATGACTCATAACAGCTCCAAGGAAAAATGATGTCGGCAGCCATGCTCGCTTTTTGGTAACAGTTAAATATTAAAATCTCGACTTCCTACCTTTTAAAACTAGTTTGCATCTTGTCAATTTAACGATGCTTTGTTTTAATTCCCTCCGCCTGGTTATCTTTACTCGTGGTATTTAGCTTTTATCTTTAGGTAGACAGAGACCACGAAACGTATCATTTTTCATAGACGGCACAAAATTATCATTATCGAGTATTACATAAAACTTAAAAAATGGACCGACCTAAAAAAACAACAACAAAAAACAAAACAAAAAAAAAAAAAAATAACCCCCCCCCCCCCAAAAAAAAAAAAAAAAAAAAAAAATTTTTTTCTTAAATTGATATTTAGTTATTCATCCCCACCTTAAATATATTAAGAAGAATTAAATCTCCATATATAATAATGGACTTGCACTAGCTAAAGTGTAACTTTATAACTATAACACAAAGAAATCTGCGAACAGAATTGTTGAGACAGGAATCGCACCTTGTAAGTAAATTGTTTTGAAACGGCAATCTTTCGAATTTTGGATGAGCATAATTCAGTCACGCCTATCATTTACGTTTACGATAGACTACTTATCTCTTTGACTGTAGAGGCTGAAAATAGAATTTAAAATGAATTGTCACGTTTTCTTGATATTTGCTCCAATTACAGCCTTGAAATGGTGTAGGCCAGAAAAAGAATAGAATAAAGAAAAGCATTACATCATCCAACACGGCACAGACTAATGTGTTTCGATGTTCCACTTGTTTGAGAACTATCTGTCAAACACTGCAGCTGCTTCCAAAAGTTAATCATACAGATATTATCGCGAATAGCTTCCAGAGCACGATGCTCATTTACAGCTATAATGGACCGTTATGAGTGACGCTTCTAACCTGAGAACTGACAGAGGCCTATTATGGATTTAAACCTAACCTAAGGCGTTAACCTCTGAACTTTACATGTCTAGTTTCCTCTCAATTAATAATGATATCTTGACAGATGGCACTAAACATAAGAATAGTCAGCTAATTTTGTATTATCCTGATCTATTTATAGATTACTTTAAACTCGACAAAAGTGGCTGGCTATGATTTGCCTTATGAAAGTGCACCTTAAGGCATTTTAAATGTACATAGGTTTATAATGAACGCTAAGAAGGGTCTTTGAAACAATTGGGCTATTTCCGAGGAGTTACCAAACACAGTAAAAACAATATTAAACATCTGCTTCGAAATAAAGTGTTTTGGAGGAAAGACAGAAAGAAACGTGCAAGATTTTCTTGTCTTTTCTCAAGAAAAAAATCTGCTTGGATCTGTCGATAAGCAGTCCTAGTTACTTACGGTAAATATATTGAAGCATGCAAAGCCTACAACATGAAAAACAGTATGGACGCTGAGTCCAAGGGAATGAAATTTATAATTATTTTTCAACATATGACACCACTCAGCAAGGATGATACTATTATGTATAAATATTACATGACTTAGTTCATATGCATCATAAAATTGTCGAAATGACAAATATAATGACATGTCAGATTCCAGTAATTATTCCTCTCACAAGCGAGTATTCACATATTGACATAAACGAAGAAGATGGAAGATATATCCGTTAAGTATTCTATTCAAAGCTCAGATAACATTCTTCCTCTCTCTCTCTCTCTCTCTCTCTCTCTCTCTCTCTCTCTCTCTTCTCTCTCTCTCCCTCTCTCTTTCAATCTATCTATCTATCTATCTATCTATCTATCTATCCTTCTATCTATATCTATCTATCTATATCTTCGCCCCCCCAAAAAAATTATCAAAATTAACAGAAACAAAGATGTACACAAAGTAGTTATCATAAAAGAACAAATTAACATTTGAATAAAAGTCACATTCGCACATTCCATTCTTTCTGCGTTAGCTGCTCATGGGCAGTAATTCAGTAACTAGACTTTAATGTTTCAAAATTTTCCACAAGAAACACATTATTATGTGGTTATTTAAATAGATAGACGACTACATGAAAACACAGTTTAATTGTTGTACAAATTCCATACAATATTTTATCTATATTATTTTTTAGACGATTCCATTTTCAATGAGACCTCGCCATTTGAATCGATCAGAAAATTTGCCGCTAAACAAAGTCTGTCATTGTGGGCTGCAGAGCTATTCAGTCGTAATATTTTTTTCCTATGTCTTCTAGTCTAATTAATTACAACATATCTTCGCTCAGACATGCGCAAAAATCCGTAAGGAATTGACAAAAAGAAATAAAAAATATAACAAACAAATGAATACAAAAATAGGTAGGTTGATAGATAGTTAGATACATAGATATACAGATTGGTAAGCTGGCGTGTAGGTAGATTTATATATAGGCAACAGAGGAAGAGAGAGAAAAGACTAAGAGTGATAGCAAGAGAGAGACAGAGTGGGAGAGAGAAAGAGAGTGAGTGAGTGTTTATGAGTATCCTAACCTATATTGTATTGTTAAATCCAATAATTATATTTTGAAAGTTGGGTTACCCTTAAGTCATATTATAGTTTTAATAGATTTGAAACTGCACAACCGCTTAATACTTTATGCCTAAATAATAAAATATGGGAGCTAGGTTTCCTGTCCATATCGATTTTCAAATCCAAATGCATATAACCTATGGGTTTGTACTGGAATGTCTGTCTCATAACAACTCTCCCCGACAACAAATTACATAAACTTATTCAAATGAATAAATCGTGCCATAAATCAAGTGTCGAATAAATAAAAATGTGAATAGATGTTTGTTTCTTCTTTCCAGGAAACGAGATAATAACAAAAGAAAGCACTTTGCCAGCAACAAACGAGACGTGTCTTCATCACCTGCACTGAAAAGTATTCTTTGCACTTAAATTGCGATATTATACACTTGAAATGTCATCAATTAGGACGATGATCTCTTGAATTATATGTGTTTTAGCATCACCTCAGAATACGTACAATGAATTCTTTGTGAGATAAAGATAATTACAGAAATAGCTCATGCATGTTTTATTATTCTTTGCAACCCGCCTTTACTTGTGATTCTTCTATTACGTGGTTCTATGTTGTTGTTTTTTAAGTTTCTTTACGATTTGAGGTCATTTCAGGCTGGCACTAGGGTTGTTCTAGTTGGGGTCGCTGGACAAGATGGCAGGGTGAATAGTATGCCTGGTCCTCCATGGGCACATAGCTGGGGGCGATGTATTCGTAGCGGTTTGAGCCCGATTTCAAGAACTTTCTCTCTGTTTCTTCACGTGTTTCCTATTATACTTCAATTTCTAAAGTATCTGATACTACAGTTTGAGCAACCCATTCTTTCTTGCGCGTATAATTGAAAATCTGTATGGAATTGTTTTGTCCATGGCTTCATTTCGCTAGAGATCATTCTACTGTGCAAGATGATATTAAGATTTATGAAATTGGAGGAAAAATAATATATATATATATATATATATATATATATATATATATATATTTATATATCATAATGTACAGAAATATAGATTACAATGTGATCGATAGACAGGGGGAAATGACACGGAAGACAGGAAGGATGAGGGCCATCAAAAAATATTTTCTGTCCCTGCATTTTATAACACAAAGACTAAATGTATAACTTTCACTTTCTACAAAATTATATTTGTCGCCAATCGTAGCTCAGTATTACTCGATGAGGACTCATACCTTCAAAGCAAGCTACTTCATAGACTTCACCCATCACCCTTGACCGAAGTTAATTTCGATATCAGACAATATGTATCTAAGGTTGGATCACCAAACGAATAGATTTTGAAAAAAAAGGAAAAGAAGTGACTTTCATTTTCGTAACTGCACCAAACTCTTACCACTCTGAGAAGGGTTGAGGAGCGAAGTTTTTAGAACTTGTCAAGTTTTTCTTTCTTAATTCACCAAAGGAGCAGTGCACTGCAGTTAATGAAAGAGCACAAAAAAGGTAACAAACACTATCTTTCCTTGCTTACAAATACTCTTTTATACGTCTGAACCTGATTCCATTATCAAACATGTATAAAAAGTTTTTCTGGAAGATGTCAACACAATAGCTTGTACAGCAACAAGAAGAAATGAAGAATAACAAACGCCATAAGGCCACGACACATGACCTGTAATCGCTAACAGCGCAATAGGCGGACACGAGTGTAACGCATAACCAGCATTCATTTAAACTAAATAATGGTTTAATATGATATGATAAAAAATCCTTCGCGCAATTCTCAGTTATAATACTATTTACACTCAATCTTTTTCTGCTGAATAATCCAAACGTCTCAGCAAGAAAAAAGATATACGTCTGAGGCTTCGTACTATCAATACTATGGAGTTATGCAATTTATACGCGGAATCAATTAAAGGTCAATACACTGGCATGCCTGACAGAGGGGTTATTTTTTTTTTTTTTTTTTTTTTTGGGTACACCACTGTTTTGTTACGCAAGGTCAAAACTGAAGTTGGACTATCGCCAGCTTTCATAAAACGCCATTAGAAGTAGTGAGAGCAGTCAGCGATACTGTTTGCTGTCAAGCCACCCATTTCATCACAGGTGTATAGGACTGTGAAAAAGACGTGCGGGATCTAAGATTGTGTTAAGATGGAGCTTACAATGGGTCAGGTGTTCAAGTGTTAAAGCAAAGATAAACCATGAGACTTCCAGAATCAAGGACTATCCATGCTGTAGAACAAACTGAGTCTCTCCGACAGCGAGGAGAACGCCTCAGTTTTAGTCCAACTCCGCTTCGATTAATGTAAAGAACGAAGAGCTTTTCACGACGGGAGTAATCTGACGTCGATAATTATTTATAATTAAAATAAGATTTAAGGTTGCTTTGGGAATATACCTTGTAACCCCAAAGAATTTCCAGATCCGGGAAGAGTGATCATTAAGTGATCTTTGAATGTCACATTCTTCATAACTTCAGAAATAGATCTGACATACCATTAAAAAAGGGCAAAAAACATCAAACGCCAAGACATTTAAAAAAAGAAGACTCTAGATGTATTTGAATATGCTAAGATCTTTGAGCGTTATCAATTAATCTATAATGAGTTGCTGGATACTGTAACTTCCTTATCTCCGGATCTTCCTCTTTCTTAAAAGTACTAACTATACCTTTCTCCTTTCATCTCCCTCTAAAATCCTTCAAAACCCAAAAAGGTTTTCCGACTTTCCAGACATAAACATTCAGGCCCGTATTCCAATATCAAACGTAGACTATACTCGGTTCGCAATGATTCCCCCTGGGCACATAGATTAAAAAGTCATTATTCCTGCCGTAGATTTTCAATATAAAAAGGAAAGAAATCTCTCTCCTTCTCTCTCCCTCTCTCTCTCTCTGTCTCTCTGTCTCTGTCTCTGTCTCTGTCTCTCTCTCTCTCTCTCTCTCTCTCTCTCTCTCTCTCTCTCTCTCTCTCTCTCTCTCTCTCTCTCTCTCTCTTTTCTGCATGTTGAAAAATTTTCAATCACTTTTTTTAAACTAAAAACTATAGTTTTCGTTTCATAAAAGAAAAAGCTCAGCGCAGGTTTAAGAGAGTATCTTGTATCTTAAATCGACTTTTTCAATAATGAGTTCGAGCTTTCATTTGACTTTTTTTTTTTAACTTGTGAGATTATGTACTAAAAATCTTTACTAATGATATTACCGACAAACGGCTAAAATCCATGTCATCAAAATTTATTTGGAACCAATGTTTAAAATAAAACTCCAAATTAATTCAAAACCATGCTTTCGATAAAGTCCAGCTTGCAAGACAATATTTCATCATAAAAGATGAAAAATGATGAAAATAGCACCAGACAGCTTTGCTATATTCCAAATGAACTTAACATATCGCTGACTAGTACTGGATCATCTACACTTATCGCAGACAGGACTGGCTCAAGTTTCAGGCGGCCAGTAAGAGCTGTTTTAGTCTGCCCATAGGCGAAAGACCAAAACATAAAGAAAGAAAAGAAAGCACAAACGAAGTATCTTTTCCTTCTATTTCCTTGATTTTCTGACCTTCGTAGGCAAGAACACTAGTGCCTCCAAACAAGAGGAGTTACAGACATAAAAAATGCCAGTTTTTGCTCTTTTTAAAGTCAGAATAAAGTATAACTATTTGAATGTTTTTCCTTTGGGATTTATTTCAAGCCACAAAAACATTTGATCCTTTAGCATCAGCGGTAATTGAAAATTCGCCAAATAAATAATTCTTCTTTGAAAGTGGTTGGTCTTACATAAAAATTTCGATCAAACAGAACAGTGGAATTGGTACAAATACATTTCTGTTCTTCCCAGGGGCATGGAGTTAATGATTCTTTCCTTGTTTGATATTTTAAAAAGAGGCGCTGGGGGTGAGGTTACGGCAAATGCAAGCCATAAAAAGAGTCAGATTTAAACGGCTCCGTCCTAAGGTAAGTTTTGAAAGAAAACAACCACAAAGCTGTAAAATATAGACTTGAACACTAGGCTATCTTTAAGTTGGACTTTAGGCAAACAGAGAGATTGATCGTGTTGACAATTCCGACGGAGGGGAAACAAGTGCTAGACTGGAACGGCCCGTCCAAACACTGAGAATCACGGGGCCTGCAGTGAGAGGGGCTACACACGAATCACGCAGTAGCTGAGATTCCTCAGTGCGTCTTAAACTGACATGTTTGCGAAGACACTTGACTTGATCTTTAAAATAATAATGAAAAAAAAGCGATGACAAAAATAAGTGTCAAAATGAAATACAAACCAAACATTCAAAGAAGCGGAAAAAAAAAAAAAAAAAATCAGGAAAAAAGTCAAGCACTTTTAGTATCACTATACTGCATGCCAAAGAGAGATGGCTTCACAGAAGTATGCAGGAGAAGTATAACAAGGCAGCACAATGGAGATTTAGGATTATCTTTTTTGTATTTTTATCGCATATACACACATACATAAAATTATATATATATATATATATTTGAATAAAACAGAGATGAAAAATTATGTCTTTCATTCTTAAGTCAACCAATCAAACTGAATCTAACAATCCTCAGATCTGTATGGACCCAAAATTCATTCAATTATGTTTACTCTCGTCAATACATATTTATCGATCTTTCGTTATTAATTTTCACTTTCGCCTTTTTTTTAAACACATGCTGACTGTCGGTGTGTCTTTTTCTAGTATCTTTGCCTCTGATCAATAGAAGCTGTCATGAAAGAAAAAAAAAAATAATAAATTGCTTTAAGACAGTTTCATTCGCGATGAAGGTGATAAACATAGATGAGGAAATTCTAATGTTACAAACGGAACTTCTATTTCAATTCGCCTTGACCCCCAAACAAGTTCGGGGATTAATCGCGAAACTTTTTTTTTAGCTCGTGGATTGTAAAGAGAAAATCGATCGGTTGAAACAGAGATATATGTTCTCTTCTTATTTCCCTGCAGCTGAGGCTATAGAGGGCCACAGATTTCTTCACGATGTGAATCTAAGCTAGAGAAAGCTGGTGAAAAATAATACAAAACATGCAAATATCCAACGGACGGACAAATTGATGCTATTAGACTTGCCTACTCGTGTAGATACAAAGGAAGTAAATCTGAAACGAATTGTGCCATTTTTTTATTTTCTACAAGGACGGCATATTAAACCTCCTTTTAGCGAACTCTCCAAAGAAATAAGTAGCGAAAATTTTATATATATATGAAAAATATTAATTTAGTTCAAAAGGAAAGAAAAAAATATCAAGAGCAATAGAGCAACAACTTGATCGAAAACAAAGACGAAATATTCAGAGAGAGAGAGAGAGAAAGGGAGAAGGAGAGAGGGAGAGAGAGAGAGAGAGAGAGAGAGAGAGAGAGAGAGAGAGAGAGAGAGAGAGAGAGAGAGAGAGAGAGCGAGAGAGAGAGAGAGAGCGAGAGAGAGAGAGAGAGAGCGAGCGAGAGAGAGCAAGAGAGAGAGAGAGAGCGAGCGAGCGAGAGAGAGAGAGAGAGAGAGAGAGAGAGAGAGAGAGAGAGAGAGAGAGAGAGAGAGAGAGAGAGAGAGAGAGAGAGAGAGAGAGAGAGAGAGAGAGAGAGAGAGAGAGAGAGAGAGAGAGAGAGAGAGAGAGAGAGAGAGAGAGAGAGAGAGAGAGAGAGAGAGAGAGAGAGAGAGAGAGAGAGAGAGAGAGAGAGAGAGAGAGAGAGAGAGATACATACATACACACACGGAGAAATTTGGGGTTGAGGAGGGTAAGAAGTTCTAACGAGAAACTCATTGAAGACGTGGTGTCTTACTTACATATTTGCCTTCGATGTTCTCGTATATTAGCTCAAGCCTATTATACCATTATATGATCCTTATTTTCACTATTATTTGCTAATGGCTGAAAAGTTTCTTCGACCATTAACGCCAACGGATTTAAGCTCACTTCGTGGTGAGAAGAGCATAGTTCTTTAGTAATGCATTATGTCCACTCTACTCGTCAGTTGTTGTACAGAGAGCTTTTATTGCTTCAGACAAATGATGTACCTCAGTGACAGAAACATTTTTGTCTAACTTAGATCCCGAAATACTGAAGCAATTTACTGAACAAAATCTATTAGCTACACTATAAGAACGATCATGATAGCTGTGATTGTATAGCGTTCTGTATATAGATTTTGTCAAAACAATGTTAAGGTTTAATTAAATATCGAACTAGACATCAATGTCATAATAAGAAACTATAAGTTAAAACTGAAATGAATGCGATCTTGACGGGTTAAAAAGAAACATACGGTTCGAAGTACAGAGCTCAGATAAGTAAGTACTTACCTCTGAGGAAGAGGTGAACTGCGTGTCCCAGGAGATGATGGGAATCCCAAGATAGGAAGCCATTTCCAAAATATAGTTGTTTGCTGTCGACCTACGCTGCATGCTCATAGGGTTGTTGATGTTAAGGATGGTGACCACATTCCTACCAAGGATGTTCTTGCAGAACATGTTGAGAATCTCCTTGGGGCTGTCGCTGTGGACGAACTTGATATCCTCCCTGGGGTCGACTTTCGGATTGAAGCGACCATTGTAGTAGCGAAGACGCCCCGATCCTCGGACAAACATGATCTGTGTGTGGGTAAACTCTTTAATCAGAACAGTCCTCATGCCCAAGTGGCGTGGGATAATGGCGCAAAGTCGCAGATCGACACGCTCGCTCGAACCGGCTCGCTGGGCGGAGGCTGTAGGAGTCAAGAAAATCAGCAAAGATAACATAAAACAGGCAGATAATGACGGGGAAGCTGATGGTGAAGGCGTTGCTTGGTGGACAGGTTGAGGTTTTGACGGAGGTCGAGCTGACTCGGCATCGTTGGGCGACTGGCTGCCTAAGGTTCTGCTGGTGCTTCTTCTACAATGCTTGAAGGTTTTCACGGTCTTACCGACAGCCCCGAGCAGTGAATTCTCCGGGAGCTGGTTTGTTGTAGAGTTTCTTGGAAGAGAGAGGGGGAGAGATCTTTCAATAGTTCTCAATCCCTCCATGAATTCTCCGCCGAGCCCGTGGTTGAGAACGCGCCCTGTATCAACACAAGATGCGCTGTCGTTGTTAAGACATGCAGAGGTATACGCAGAGCAATCTGTAAAAGGACAGCTGGTTTGGATATCCTGAGCGTTTTGTCCTTTGGCCACAAAATCCTCTGCCACAGGAGGATCGATAGCCTCCCCTGAGGGAGCTTCCTTGAAGATTGAGAGGTGCGCTGCCCGACAGAACCTTAATGAGGGCAAGAAAGGCAGATGGGCATGACAAATGAAAACAAGAGGAAAAGACGGCGATGAAAGTCCAGTGAGAACATGCGTTGACCCCTCTTGGAGTATATGAGATGAATTCCAAAAAGCATGCCATGTGTCCGGATAACACATGACACAATAACTTCCATTCTTTACCAACAGCTCCACATAGTTTTGTTTGCCTTGTTGACCTATTTGTGCTAGAGCACACTTGCCGGAGCAGATACCTTGACCTTGACTCTCTGCATGAGCATCTGGCGCCTTTTCCTGGCTTTGTTCCATGCTGCACATATTACCGTAGTCTCTCATCAAAGAGCCATTTTTCGTCACACATTGCTCATCAAATGAACCGCAAAAGGGACATGTTCCTAAAAGAGTAACATTCTGTCCGGATGTGCATGTGGCAATGAAAGCCATTTTCAACTGAAAGCTATTTTCGATAACGATCTTAAAATTCAGAGTTGATAAATATCTCATTTATTATATGAAGTATCACATTTTAAATGTCAGCTCTTAGAAATGATGTTACTCTCAAGAGTTAGTAGAAAATCAATGAATTTTATCACTTTTTTAAGTCACTCTCGCTTTAACAAAAACTGGCCTCTGAAAGATGGCAGGTCACAGTAAAACAAAATAAACAAGTGTTAAAAGACTTATAGGGTGGAAGCAAAAGTTTCTCTGAGGATTTTTGATCTGTTCCAAGCAAAGGTAACAAGCTGGAAAGTAGCGAGACTGCAATTAGGACTTCCCTATGGGATCGATAGAGTTCGGTTACACTGGTCCATAATTAGATCAGAGGATTGAACCCAACCCGCTCCTGACAGTGTCGCATGGGGCCCTTTGAGTGCTGGCCGCGGGTCACACAACAGGCGAACCGGTCAAGTCTTCACTATCCACTCGCTATTCTGATGCTTGCTTCAAATGGAGGAAGCGTTAAAAGGATTTTTTTCATGGTTGCCAAGAGCATATACACAATCGCTTACACAGAGGCTCTCAAATAATAATAAGAAAACTTATGTGTGTATGTGGTTATGTGTCTGTAAGTGCAGTCAGGAGACATGAAGCAGAAAGCCCGATTGAGTATTTCATACAAAGTTGACAGTCTGGTGTTGGTGAGCCGAGGTTGCCCGTTATCGTCTGCTGGCTCCACTGGGCGAGCACCTCTTCTAGACCAGGAGATAATGTGGCTCGGCCTGGTCAGTGGGGAGCTCTAGTCTGTCAGAGAGTGAGTAATTTAGCGTGATCGTTGTACACCGTGTTGCAGTCTCCAAGATTCCACCGAAGCTCGTTCATTCAAAGCCTAGTGTCAGACTGATCGCTTCAAGCTTTCTTGAAAACAGAATCACAAGATGGGATTTTCATAAAGGTTTAAACACTTAGTTTGGGGCAAAATGCTCAGATGGACGCATAATCTAATCTGCTGATGGACCCAATGTATGTAACCTTTTATCATTCCATGACATAATAATTCTATAGATATAAGAAACTTCTCAAAGAGGACTAAAGGGAAGGATAAACATAATTTCTTCCATGTTACTAACATTAGTGTCCTTTTTTCAAACGGGTAGGATGGCAAAAGGCTCTCACGCTGCAGTCTCATCCGAAAGGCATTTTTTTCCAACTTTGACGTGCATTAGCTGTCTTGATCATTCGTCATTTACTGCTACAGTGGTCTGAGGAAAGAAGACAGAAAATCAGTCAATGCAAAATATCACATTTTTTCTGTTTCTTCTCGGTGAGGATTCAAAGAACAAATAAAAAAAAAGAATAAAAAAACCTGCAAAATTGAAAATAATAATCACTAAACTTGCAAGCTGATGAAAAGTGATATAAACAAAATCTCAAACCAGTGAGTATTCGCTGAAAGAAGCATTTTGATGGTGATTGTATGTTTGTATGTTTGAAAAAAGGGAGTTTAGGGTACTTGAAAAATACACTGGATCTTCGATTGATGATGTAAAATAAAATCATACCGATACAAAAGGCAGGGGAAGAGAGAAAATTTCTTCCGACAAAAATTACTAGATACCGGCAAGTAAGGGAAGAAGGCAAATTTTCCAGAGGTCATTAAATTTAATCCATGGATGCCTCCACCTTACCATGAAAATTCTGATTCCCCGGGCAATTTCTTTCCGATTTCTATTCAGGCAAAAACTTCCTGCCAACGAGCTTCTTTCTGCAAATACATTTTACCAATAAAAGCTGGGTTTACTGAAGCAAGCGAAAAAAAAATAAAGAAAAGACATAGAAAAAGAAAGAACGATCACTCCCCAGAGAGCTTCGGTTTTCATTGCAAAAATAAATTTTTACTTAATGTAAAGTAAGGTGAGATAACAACCCATTTGTCCTGATTTGGATGGGAAATCTATAGGGGTACAAGGAGATATCGAAGAAAATTAGATTTGCTCTGCGTTCTCTTCACATGGCTTAGATACGGCTTTGTGCAGACAGACATATTTGTAAACGATTTCGATCTAAGGGTAGCCACCAAGGGACACATTCCTAGATTGTAGTTTAAAAAATTTAAAAAAAAAGGATAAGAAGAGACGACAGTTTTTTGAATAGTCTTAGTAACAAAAAAAAAAAAAATAGCAGATGGGTGTATGTGGTTATAACTTAACCTTCATACCAAATAAAGTTTTAGAGATATAACACATGCAAACTTGATATTTTAATTCATTTGGGAAGTCGTATGTATCGGCGTTCAGTTTGCTTCATACGCAAGAGAAAGCAATACTGACATTCATCATGTTTATAGTGTGCCGCACACAATGCATGCAAAATTGAAACAAAAAAAACAAAGAGTATATGAAAAACATTAGGAACCAGGGAGCACAGACATTCGTCAGTGATACTATTGGTGGTATATCTATTTCTATTGTTTGTTCATACACATATTCTCTCAGTGCTATTCTATATACAGAAATAAGCAATTTAACTGATAAGTTATAAAGACGAACAAGTAGAAATAATTAGCCCAGCAACAGCATCCCTGAAAAATACCAATAGTTTCTATTTCCCAGTATCTCTATTTATCTGTAACATTTTTGCGGCCCCTTGTTGACTTGCTTCAAGTTAGTAAGCAATGCTGTCGATATTACTGAGTTAATCTCACTCTTCATCTCTTTTTTCCTTTATTTTTTTTTTCAGTAACACAGTTCTGAAAATAACTTTAAACACAGTAAAATCCTGCAAAGAGAGCTCCCACTTGTAGAAGACTCTAGTTTCCGATGATTGTATCAGCACTCGTAAAAAGTCGCAATAATTGAAACGATTGCGTTGTTCAGGACAATAAATAAAGACTGGTACCGTGATATTAGTCAGAGAATACTCTCGACATAAAGACGCAAATAGAATAAAATAATTTCTTAATGGTCTCAAGAATAAGATTCAGTTCATAGTTTAAAAAAATTAAATGATTATACAGCTAAGTAAAGGAGAGAAAACTAAATTATTCAAATGAGTATATTAGCTCTTGATTCTGTTTGCTGAGAATAATTTCAAACAAAACACATTTTCTTATCGAAATCGTTTGAGAAAGTGTTATTTTCGATAGCGGTAAATTTATTTTCACAAATGTGGACTAATGCAGTGAATCGTACTGCGAGCGATCATTCGGCTGATGAGATATAGAGCTGTGAGAGATGGTGTTATCGATAGGGCAAGCCTGGATTATGTCTCCTCCAAGCCGTTTCTCACGAGAGCGGCCCAGGCAGGAAAATGTAAAGTGGTGCATACGTCTCGTTCTTCTTGCTTCTATGTGGTGTAAATAAACAATCGAAAGGGTACAAAGATACGACGGTTTGACACAAAAATGAAGAGGGAGTTAAAAAAAAGTATTAAAAAAATGCGAACTTCTGAAAAACTTAATTACTGTTACAAATTATACTGCCTCTGAAAAAAAATCAACAAAAAAAAAAAAAAAAGAAGAAACCAAATAATCAAAAATTTTTTTTTTTATTTATTTGTCCCATTTCCATCAATTTTGCTTCAATCAGTGTTCACCGTGAATAAACTCTTTTCAGTCTCATTGCATGGAATCCGCCATCTTTACCAAGAGAATATGAAAAAAAAAGGCAAAGGTACAATCAAAATTTGCCTTTTTTTAAGGTACAAAGGGCATGATTGAGACGAATTTTCTTAAACAGATTAAAAGATATAGTATCATATTATGCCATAAAATTTGTGATTTGTGCTGTTTCGTTCTCTGTTGTGCTTTAATAATCAACGTAGATTAATGCTGTCAAATGGGACTGGTTCTTTCTCAAAATCGCTGTGTGTATTCGCTGTTTGATGACGAAAAATCTTATGGTAAAGAAAGTTAATCTTGATTAGAGAAAGTCTCAGGGTTTAGGCTACGAAAAACGACAAATGTTCGTCTGCCTGTAAGAAAAAAAAATGACGGCAAAAACCTTGGATCCAATACAGAAAAAATGTCGCCTTTATTGAGGAATTGCATTGTGGGACGGAAGAAAAGAGACACATTCTAAAAATTACATTTTGCTGGAGGCAAATATTAAATCTCAAACGGAACATTCATAAGTTTCGTCCTTATTGCATAATGAGGCTCTCTTCCAAGGTAAAAATGAGATTAATGATAAAACAAGAAAATGTATCGTTTTGCATTTTATAGCGTTTCATTTTTTCACAGCAGCAAATTATGTTGTAGTTTAAATCTAAATTCAACTTTGAATAAAATGCGTATGTATGGGTTATTTAAATAGCTTCTGTCGCGGCCTCTGAGAAGACTTGTAAATTCTTTGTGAAAGAAATAATACAATAGAAAACAAGACTAGTCGTTGATACATATACCATGTAAGCTGTCCGCATCAACCAATCTGAGACCTTCTACACTTTATATATACACCCTGAACTCAACTCAGAAAGGTGCATAACCTGGAATCTGCATAAAAAGGTCTGCAGATACTAGGCTTCACGCTCAAACAATAAATTTAATTTAAAATTATCTTTGCTTGTTTCTTAAGTAAAAAAAAAGAAGAAGAACAATAATAAGAAAATGAACTTGCCCTATGGAGGCACAATACTAACAGAAACTAGATATCACTTATTGAAGGCTGGACTCAACATTCTGAACGTTTAGAACCTGCGCATCTCATTCAGCTATTTTACAAGAGCATACATTTCTCTTGTAGCGTAGAACGCATTGATTTCTGATTTTCCACACAGATGATGCTCTGCTTGCAGTACATTGAATCGCAAACGAGCTCAATGATTCCTTTGGCCCATTAAGTAATATTCTGCTGTGGTTCTGTCACTCCACAGGCTTGACCAATAGGGTAACTTACGCCTTTGTTAATAAAAGTGGCTTTCTAACGAAAGGATAGATTATAAGGTAAAAATAAAATGCCGCTGATTCTTTTGAACAAGACACGCATTACAGAGATCAAGAGTTATGACCTCTGATCCACTGCCACTGTTAGAATTTTTATTGTTTCAGCCTTTTATAGACGGCAGGCAAGAATGTCTTTCAGAGAGTACAAATCAAGTCCTACTTCATGTATGGCGAAACCTATAAAATCAAAAACTATTCAGCAAAACATGATGCAAACCCCACTCAGCATTGGTGTAAAACACTCGTTTTTTAATGAGTGTATTTAACCGTTGTCTTTCAAATATTCAACAAGCTGTATTCAACAGTTTCTAAATAACAAAAGCATGCAAGTAACAGCTTTTTCTTTTTTGCTTAAGTTACAAGAAAAGGGGGAAAACGGAAACGGAATTGATTAGTTAAAAACTAACACGCTGTTGTCTAGAAACTTAGCAAAAAGAAAAACAAAATAGGTCCACACAAAGGCCAACTCCGTAAAATGGCACTTGCGTTGCGTGCAACAGCGATCGAATTTCGTTTTTCTTACGTCGAATTCATCTGGCACCAACGGAACAAGGCAATTAAATTTGCAATGCAGATAAAAGAAGTTTGGCATCGGCCTAACTATAATCTTCCGCTTTTAATGTTTCTGAGAGCAGAGTTTTTTTTTTATTCGTTTTTCAAGCTACTTCACTTTTTGTGAAAAAAAAATCAATAGAAGAAAATTGGGAATCGCAGCTGGCGAAATGTGTGAGATATTTTGTCACTTATGACGCCAGGGAAATCATAGAAGCGTTTTTGATAACGCCCCTCATTTCAGCAAAGCAAAAGGCTTCCATCGTGAGCAGAGCTAGATATGAAAGGGCGTTCGTTAGCGTACAATTATACTCGCATGAGTTATGAAAATAACAGAGAAATCTAAGCAATCAATAGAGGAGTGGAATATCGGCCGAATCCGTGTAAGTTTTCATTTTAGCTTTTTTATGTGTTTCATTGGTTGTTTGATGTGAAATGTGAACAAGCCTGAAAATCTCTCTCTGAGAGGCAAGGTTGGAAAGATATGACCCAATACTCATCACCCCTAAATTGGTTGTTGTATGGCGGTAGAGGAATATTCCTGAAAATGACTAAACTAACTAGCGATCCCTGTTGGTCCTTCATTTCGTAGATTACGATACATAAATGAGCGAATAACACTGTCCTCTTAAAATGTAATTCATTTCCTTTCTTTCAGATTGGCTTTATTTTCCATGTAAAACCTTAAAACCTTACTTGCAAATGGAGCGTCAAATTTCGTGAAGTGAAGCAAACCTCTCGGATTATTTCTAACTTATTTGACGTTGTTTTAGAACATAGTATCGAAATAAGTGGATGGATTGTCATCCCTGTCCTGTTACATCGCATTCAAGCAAAGGAAAACACCAAAGATTATCTTAAAGTGCTCAGGATATATCCAACAATCGATCGAAACTCACATAATATATTTTTTGCAAAATAAATGCAAAGCAAGCATCTCTTGTATAATGTACGATAAGTGAACTGCTGTTTTCCTGCCATTAGAAATGATCTCAGTGAGTCATATTTGATAGTTTGAGTTTGTAAGTTTCAACGAAGATGATTTATATTTCTACACAGCAAAGCAACCACTTTAAAATCTCTGCCGTCGTTGAATCAATATATTTAAAAAATATACGATGAAAAAGCTGCGATGTTAACAACGCCAAACACATTAACAAAAAAAAAGTAAAAAAAAAAAACCCAAAAAACCCGCACCCTTAATTTCACAACTTACAGAAAATCATGAGAAACTTAAAATCGGAGCAGACAAACATTACCGAGTCTTTGACAACACAATCATTCCTGATCCAATTGCAACAAATAGAAACATAAAATAAGTGCAGAGCATGAAAATGCTTTCATGTAAAACGCCAAAAGTGATTTTAGTATGGCGAAATAAATCAGGCAAGATTTTCACTGTATCCTGTTCCCAACGCCCCTTCACCCCAACCCCTCCTTTTTTTACTCGCCCAACTCCGTTTCTCCTGGGCAATATATTAGTACATTTTACTTCAGAGATATAACTACGGTATGGGCTATCATTATTTTTTGTGACTTTACCTATGCTAACTTTTACTTGTGTAAACATTAAGTTTTTCATTACGCCTTGGCGCAACGCTCACAGTCAAGATTACATCTGATTGAAATGGACATTGCTTTTAGGAATATTTGCCATTTTGCTCAGCTTTTGCCGAGGGAATGTTTATATTATTGTTCTTGCTTTGTTTATTGTGGATTCAACAACATCAAGGCAAAACATATTTACAGATATCCTTAAATGTGATCAGTCATGTTTCTGGATCGTAAGAATAATCCGTTATCCACGTTATGAATATACCTGGAAGTTATTTTTTTGTTGTAAGATCATGTGATTGACATATGCCTGTACGTGAATAGTCTCTGTCTTAAAGGTTTTGAATGCTTGAAACAGTCACTGAAGAATTGTAAGTTATATAGCTGGTTAAGCTAATTTCTGTCTGAGATCTATAATAAAAAACAATGTTATATTAATTTGCTCTTAAGAAATGAATAGAATGAATTGCGGCACTTCTAACAAAACGCTTATTAAAAATTTGACTTTTCGATTGGATTTAATAACAATGATGCTCGTTTCATGATTCAAAAATAGCTAACAAAGAAAAAGAAACAAAATCAATTAACCGATCATGTCAACTATATCAATAGTTTACACTATGATCCCCATATTTCAATAGAACTGTAATGAACCAACAGTACTAAAAACTTTGGGGTGTTTGGAGGCGAGAAAGACATTCTAATCAAAGCATTTACACGGGACATTCATACTTAGCAGCAGCAAGCATATTGTAGACTGAAGGGTCCAGACAAAAGTAGCCTTCATTGTTGTTGTTGATTGTGATGATAATGATGAAAGACATGATTAGAGCTGAGGGTATCTATAGTTTAACTGCAAAGAAAGATCTGGCAGAAAAGCCTGTAAAGTAGTAAGATTCGAAAGCTCCACCCGCCTCTTGATTTTCACAATTTAAATCAGCATTCTTTTCATATCTTTCATCGAATCCA
>JAWDGP010007571.1:160000-165000 GCA_033675545.1 Elysia crispata
TCTGTGTGGAGGAGACGCTGACCCAGAAAGGCGTGTATGAGAGGGGAGGCAATCAAAGAATGTTTGCAATCTAAACCAGAAGATATCACCTCGAGACTCCAAGGTTTTATACCAGGGTGTATCAAAATATAGATGCTCCAGAAGCTAGAGTAATAATCAGGATCGAATATTTCTTCTCTCCCTATCTCTGGAATATGATATGACAGTGAGAAATCCAGGAAGGAGGAACCAGTAAGAACCGCCGTCCAGATCATTTTGTCATGACCGAGTTTTTTTTATGTGAAGTTCCGAATCTCTCATTTATTATTGATGGATTCCGCACACAGAGGAGCGTTGTTCTCCGCAGAAACCCACTGTCCATTCGTGATTTTCGACAGAGTTTAATCCGCTTGCTTCTCGAGAAATTTATTATTCAATACCGATAAGAGTTTTAAATCTTGAAATTTATTTTCCTTAAATATTGTCTATTCCGATGTAGCGTTAAGAGAGTTATTTAAGTATCGTGTGTTCCCTCTAATCCTCTAGAAAACGAAGGCGTAGCACAATTTATGTGGAGCTTTGTTTTTGGGTGCGCTTTATCTGTTAAAATCCTATAAAAAATGTTCACAATTTTTGCCTAAAATAGCTTTGCAGCTAAACAAAAAAAAAATTGAAACAAAATCCCTAGGATAATAAATCACGGCAATAACATTTCAAGGTAAACATGGCAGAGCAATGTTCAATATAACACTTTGAATAAAACACAAATCTATGAAACCATCATCATTCTCAGAAAATACACCTCAGATATTTTCGGACTTTTATGAAGGTGCAAAATTCGCTCGCTATGGTCATATTAAATTTCATAAAGAAAAGTGAATAAATAACCTCACGCAGTTCATTGCTTTAGTGGAGCCTCACGCAACTCTATGGAAGATAAACACAGTCAGCTCCGAATTCGCTTTCATTCAATAACACTCATGACTTATGCACAAAATTGAGAAACAGAATGATAGTGAAAGCTTGCGGTCTAAAGCATTTTGTGCATGTAAATAACTGAATATATATATTAATAAAATACCTTGCATAATACCAGGCGAGAGAGTTCAAAATCTTGGCAAAAAAACACAAAAGTAATAATTGTGAGATATCGAAGACTCAGATCGTATTGACGCTCTATTCACAATATATACCTATCGCATATATTAGTAACGGAAATTGCTACCCCATAATAGCAGTTATAAGAAGCTATGAACCTTTATATCCAGACAAAGTGCTTTCTCTTAATATAATAAATTAGTTCAATCTCTTCGAAAGTTAAGAGTTTGTATTATTACAGTTGTATAATTTGAAAGCTGTCATCATAAAGCGAGCATATATTTATGGGGAAGGTATGTACAATTTTGTTCATATCGGTGAATCTTTAAACAAACCTGAATTAGAAATTAATCTTTGTATAGAGCTGTAATACAATATAATTGTTTCTAATGTAGCATTGTTCAAAGGCGGAAACCCAAATTAATACTAATGAACTAAGAAAAGATCATGCGAAGTCAAGTAAAAAGATAGGAATTGGTAAAAACTGGAAGGTTTTTTTTTAAAGAAGAGATTATTTTTATTCGAAATATTGCGCCTGCTTAGGTTTAATATCTTCATTTGATCTGAGGTTGGATGGTTCTTAAGCGAAAGCAATTGAAACTTCTGGCCATACTGTGTCATGAGAATCATTTCCAGAGGATTCCTGGAAGTAGCAGACACAAGGGTTCCGCCTCAACAAATATTCGATCCCTTTTAAAGTTGTCTTTATCCCTCATAGTATTAGAGAAGCAACATCAACTGAAAAAATGTCTGATGTTTAATATGTGTTTTTCCAAAAATTTATTTAAAAAGTAATATTTATCATACATCTGTGCTTTACTCTGCAACCTTTCCGCGATTTGTAATTTGAATTTGAATGATTTGAACGTCCACGATAATAATATGATGCAAATTAGCAATAACATAAACTAAAAGCTTGCCCTTTGCTGTGTTTTATAATGGTGCTCATAGTTTGAGAAACAGAGAAAAACAACCTTGCCGTAAGCTTTGAGTTACGCTATCTCCAATTGTTATATCAGAAATAGTGACTAGAACATAGAGCATTCACTCCTTAACCGTCTCAATAAAAAATCCACTGAATCGTTGAGTTGTGATGAGTTCACAGAGCCAGCGTAGATATAGATGGCCCGAACGCCACGATAAAGGCAATCAGTTTGTTTCAACAATTGAACTTCTCTCTATTTCACAGATTATGAATACTTAACAATATTATAAAAATGTGTTTTTGGCTGAACTATATGTGCATAGTTTTTTTCTTTGTCTTAATCCAGCCTGCCAAAGTATTGATTACTGTGTTTTATTCTTTTCAGTGTCTTCGAGGCGGTTCTAACTCCCAATTCACAGCATTTGGCTTTGAGCAGCAGCGTTGGCAAACCTTCGGTCATGAATAAATAATTGTAGAAAGTTGGAAGTTTTCTTCTCTGTCTGTCTGAGTGCCAGGCCAAAGATAAAGACATATCCGGCAAAGTTACCTGATCGTTCGCACTATTAGATCAAACAAAGATATTGTGGCAAGGGGCAGGAGATGGGGCAAATATAAATATTGCGTGCTTAAAACAATCAGCTATTAAAAAAATTGGCAGAGGTCTCTGAGCCTTGAACTGTAAATTGAAATTGTTACCTAACAACATCAGGAGCAATAAGTCTGTTATGAAAGTGTTATTTTTTAGAAGGCGACGGTAAACAGAAACATTGCCACAACACGTACACTGTGATATGATAGAGGTTTTGCACACTCTGTTAAACAGTTATTGATATATTCAGCAAAGTGCAGCGATAAACCTTGTTTCCCTTTGGCACTCTCTGGGAGAATCTCGTCTAATGTAAGCAGTGAAAGGGAGAAATGGTCAGACGGATATCTTTCAAGGTGATCGATGACTCTGTTGATACATGTCGACAAGATTATCTCAAGTCCATTTTTGTGTGAAAATCACATCTTCCCATTTCTGCTTACTTGGATATCTTGCGCAGGTTCTCTTCAAACCTTAAATAGTTTCGAATCTATGACCCATAAACCAATTATCGTAAGAAACGTTTAATTTTTCCTGAACTGACAAAGCTATCTTATGTTTTACGTGTGCAGTAACTTAGTGAAAGGATTTGCTTTTTGAGTTGACCATCTCATCTCAACTTACAATCTCTGGAATCGAGATATTTGTAAAATATTAATCACGGCTTACAAGTCTCTGAAGTTGAGTTGAGATTGTTGTACAATCAAAGTTTTCACTGATAAGTATCTCATGTTCCACTGCACTTATATAGTTGTGAAATTTAGCCGTAATCTCAAGTCACAAAATTGTGCATATTTTTGCGAAAACAGAGGCCTTGAAACCAAGACTTCTAGTACTGCAGAAAAGGTGCAAACATTCAGCATCGCATACAGCGAGGATTATTTTGTAAGTGCTCAAATGTGCTCTAAAATCAGTTGTTTTTTTTCCTCCTGTAAAATTTCCAAAACAGACTTGAGTATTGCAGAACACGGTCGATGTATAGGAGGAGAATGAACCAATAGGTTAAGAGGCAGATTAGGGGGCAAATAATACAAAAAAGAAGGGAAAGGAAGAGAATGAAAAAGAGAGAGAGAGAGAGAGAGAGAGAGAGAGAGAGAGAGAGAGAGAGAGAGAGAGAGAGAGAGAGAGAGAGATGCAGAGAGAAAGGTGATCGGAAAGAGGAAAGATCACTTGTAAAGGACACATTTATGTGCGTCATTTCTGCTAACTTGCTACAGCAACATGATATTAACCACCCCCCTCCCCCCCCCCTCCTCCCCGCCATTTCTCATAAATTTTAATTGCAACAGTTAAGAAGAATCGGATGACAAATCAACAGTTTTTTTTATTGATTTGACTTGTTATTGAGCACCGAAAAGTCAATAATTAAAACTTAAAATACATATTACGACCATCTATTGCCAGAATAAATATCCGCGACTTTAATCCCAAACAAATCCATAAACTTTTGGCCTACATTCACTCCATTAGTATCCTTTATTACATCAGTTCTAGCTGACGTTTAAACTGGCAGACATGACATTTAATATTAACATGTCCAATTGAATACATCAGCTTCTGACATTTTTTCTATACATCCCCCCATTTTAGTAACGAAACTGATTCCTGATACCATTAAAAATGCAATATTGTAACGAATATCTGACACTGAAGGGGCTTTTGAATTACGTGTAACTTGAGATTGGGACATAAATTGTTAATGGTCGAAATCCTGTGATGGTTGCCTTGTACAACTCAAGTATGAGTCAAAATAAACTACCGATATTTGCCTACAAACTGAGCTCATGCTGACATCAATGTGTCTAGCGAGGCTAATCTTCTTTAGAAAAGTCAAACCTTCTAAAAGTATTGCATTCTTCTAAAAAGAAAAAGATTTATGTACTGGTGCTGTGGATCATTTCCAAAAATTGGACTGGTATAATTAACTTGTTTCTTGCCTTTGGCAGATCCTTTTCCTCCTAAAATATCTTCCTTCTTCTCTTAACTCTAACTAAATTAGTGTAACAAAAATTAATGTTCGCAGGTTACAACCAACCAAGTTAGATGTAGAGGGGCATATAAAGTAAAAAAAATGTTTAGGATTCATTTTCTGAATATAACTACTAGTCCCTTTTTCCCAAAACAAGTTGATCAAATTGACCAACCTGTTTAAAATTGACCTGAAACAGCAGAAGGCCACATGCATGACGTCGAAGTGTCCACTGTTGACAATGAAGCTATATATTTAATCTCTAATTTTTTATTTTCTAAAAAGTATTCTTTCTATATCTCTATCTCTAACCCTCCCTCCCTCCTCTCTCCTCCCCTCCCCTCTCTCTCTCTCTCTCTCTCTCCCCTCACTCTCTTCGTCGCTCTCTGTCCCTTTCTCTTTATATTTTTTTTGTTTAATTTTTTTTCCAGCGCTCTTTCTCC
>JAWDGP010007571.1:167500-215000 GCA_033675545.1 Elysia crispata
GAAAATGATAGTTTGATCATTTAATAAGTATATTTCATTTTAAAAAATCCTCATTGGGTACTCTTTATCCAGATGACTATGGTGTCTTTAATCGGAACTTTCTCAGATTTCCATTCGCCTCGAGCTCCCATTCTATTCTTGTCCCCAGGGCAGGGCCAAGTTCGGTTGATTCTCCTATCTGCAGAAGACAAGCATTATAGACCTTTTCTAGACGAGTACTCAATCGTCTAGTCGTGCTCATTCCCCGCAAAGTGGGTCTTCCCGTGCCAAGACTACCAAAGCAAATAGCTCAGGGAATACTGCACACACGTCGCTTCTCCTACACCGCTCCCCGCTGGGACCACTGGAGCCATTTTGCTCGTAAACTTTGCATTTCATATTCCTTATTGGAATTTCCGTTCTGGCTTAGGGCTTCTAGGCTTCTTATTTCCGTTCTTTACTTTTCCATTTTTTTTTATCTAAAGCGGTCCTGATTGGCCTATTTCACTGACTTTTGATGGTACCTTTTCTGGCTCTTGCTCAGTGAAAACTAAACCATGAAAATTTTCTTTTCAAATCATTTGAATGTGTTTCTTGGTCTTGCATATCTCTCTCTCTCTCTCTCTCTCTCTCTCTCTCTCTCTCTCTCTCTCTCTCTCTCTCTCTCTCTCTCTCTCTCTCTCTCCCCCTCTCTCTCTCTCTCTAACTCTCACTCTCTCTCTCTTTCTCACATTCTCTCTCTCTCTACATCTCAGTCTGACTGTCTGTCTGACTGTCTCCGCTCTCTTGCTCATTTTTTTCCCTCTCTCTCTTTTTTCCTCCCTCTCTCCCTCACTCGCCTTCTTACTCTATGCAAATGCATACACTCTCTACTCATGCTTACTTGAATAAAATAATATATCAGCTTAGCAATCTATTTCGCTAAGCCCCGTAAAGAATATAACATATACACGCACATACACTATAACTTAATTCCAATAAACCCCTATTTCAGCTGGTCTCTTTTTATCGACACGAGTAAAAAGGATTGTGAGCTTCGCTGGCTTTCTTTCTTTAAAAAAAAAAAGAATGATTATACAAGCAAGTAAGCAAATCCGCTGTGAGACCTTGAAGAATTTAAAAAAGAAATATTTTTTCAATTATTGTAATTCTTCCGATACTCACGGGATTATTATGATCTCTTAAGAAAATCAATATTTACCTCGGCAGTAAACGTATTATTTTTGTCTCAAATGTAGTAAAAAAAAAAATACCCACAGCTAAGGATTTCACAACAGTTCTCACTAAAGAAGCCGTATGTATGACTGCTGACTGCTTCCAGAATCAATAAGTTTACACCTCACAGTCTCCTTGCCACGCAGGCCACAGAAAGTGATTTACATCTCCAACTGATCTGAATGTTTAATCTGTTCCCCATCTCCATAATATCGTCTCTGTTTCCTCGGACTCTGAAGATTTCCCTGCAAAGATTGTCCAGTATGTTAAAATGTTGGCGACCTATCAATATTTTCGCCTCGCAATAATGATACTTAGCTTCTTTTGTTAAAAAAAAAAATCAATCTATTTATAGATCTCTTTCAACGCTTATTATCATTTGGATACGAACAAATTGACAACTATAAATTTCAGCATAGCTGAGTACTTTGAGGCGTGCCCATAAAGCCTTCTAATGAGATTTTCAAAGAATTCTAAATAAATCAGGACATCATAAGATCAGCTGTTTTCCCCTTGCTTCTTGGTTGTTCCTTTCCCACAATCCTTTGTTTCCAACAGTTTACAATCGATATGTTTCTAATTGGTCAACGGAAACGAATTTTTTTGGAAGCATGACTGTGTTACTTTAATCCGCATTTCAGATCCATTGAAAAAAATACTTTACATTACCACGATAGGAAAATGTTTGCTGTAAATTCGTTTAAAATGACGGATATTTTGTCCTAACGTGATTATAACACGTGCAAATAAATGAAGTAAGTACATCAACTTCAAGAGAAGCTCTGAAGTATTTAAAAAAAAAAATAAAAAAAAAACATACTTGTATGCACAATCCAAAGAAAAATATTTATTTCATAACGAAAACAAGAAAACAAAAGTCTGCGGCTATAAAACAAAATGAAAACTATTTCAACTTCAGTTCCACTTTTACATCAGATGAACCAAAGCTAAATGACTGGCCGAACTTTAGTTGATTCAGAGTGATATGAAATAAGCCATGAAATTACTGTAAGATAATCTCAAAAGCTCAATGATAAAACCACATGCCTTGCCTGTCGGTGTGAAATCACTGAGTAGGGCCAGACGTCTTAAATCAAATTTATCTTTAACTGAAAATAACTTCGCAGTGTACGCTAACAGTTTGTTGTTATAATAACAATTTTGAAACAAAACAGTGAAAAGGACAAGCTCCTCTTTCTCTTACACTAACAGCCTCAAATCCTCATGCCACTGTTTCTCATCACGCTAACAATATATTGTGAGAGAGATGGGTCAACACATTCCGAGAATCAGCTCGTTCTTTGTGCGTCAAGAAAACCGTGTCGAAGCTTTTGTGTCAGTGCAGTAGTTTTGACCTCTTAACCAAATATTTTTAAATTGGAATGTTTCCCAAACGAAACATTAATAAATTATTATAATGCATCCGTTACTTTTAGGTATATTTCCTCTAATTTTCGGATAATTTTACCAAAAAGTTATCCTATTTTTCATTAAGTTAAAAACAAAAACTGTCTAATATAATCGCACCGACTGCCACCTAATAAGCTACACTATTTAGTAAAAGCAGAAAGATGCGCTAGAAAAGGATTTAAAAAATCCATGCTTATTTCTCGACTTTGTAATAGCAGCATTCTCAAGGGTGAGGTTAAGTATCGTGGTTTCATCTCTTTCCTGCTCACGAATGTATCAAAACAAAAAGTGTGATTAAATTTCGGTGAGCAAAGTGTATCAAAGAGTCACCAGGTAAGTTAAGAGATTCTACTCAATCAAACCAGTTACAAGCTATTTAACATACTTCTAACACCAGTGGAGCGATAGTACAGCACTCTCAGTTTCCTCACTCGTGCATGATGTACATCAGAGCTTTCTCAGCGAGCAGGGGAATGTTTGGCTCACGCTGGCTCCTGATGACAGGATTGGTGCTAAGATAAGAGTCGGGTCTCTTCCTATCACATCCACCCAGCTTCAGAATCTTGACATATCGAGGATATTAATGTTAATTGAGAACACTACATTATTTTACTTACTTAACAATTATTTTTTTTTACAGAAGGAATTCCCAAGCCTTGTGCAACTCCTGCCTTCTAAGGAGTTTGAGGGGCGGGTATTTTGGCCATGTAGCCAAAATAACCTTGAAACTTAACCTACAAGGGAAAAGAAGGAGACGGAACAATACTGTTCTGGCCATGTAGCCAAAATAACCTTGAAACTTAACCTACAAGGGGAAAGAAGGAGACGGAACAATACTGTTCTGGCCATGTAGCCAAAATAACCTTGAAACTTAACCTAGAAGGGAAAAGAAGGAGACGGAACAATACTGTTCTGGCCATGTAGCCAAAATAACCTTGAAACTTAACCTACAAGGGAAAAGAAGGAGACGGAACAATACTGTTCTGGCCATGTAGCCAAAATAACCTTGAAAAGCAAATTTACAAAGGAAAAAAGGGAGACAGAACACTATTTTATTCTGGCTACATGGCCATTTTATACACTCTGTAAATTTTAATGCAGTCATAAAAACTCGCAAGTTTAAGAGGAAGGAGGAAAAAAGGAAAAGGGGGTGGGGGGGACACTTCAGTTGCATAAAAATTATCATGTGCATATAATTGGTATTTAAATCTATTTTTGTTTCGGAGTCAGAACTCTATCTAAAATTGGAGCAATGACGAAAGTGCCACATCGCACAAATTACTCGTATATTGATGTACAGGAAAAAATCCTCTTTTTGTCTTACAAGAGTCTATGCTATGATAACCCAAGATAGTACTTAGCTGAACAAGTATAAAAACTGGCACCCAGCAAATCTTCTGGATAACTATATTGTAAGTGGAGATGCTCACCTGTTGCGCCTTATTTGTCTATTACACTTTTAATCGTTCTTACACTTGAGGCGAAAATCGCATCCCAAATCTACCGCAGAAAACGGGTAACTGTAAATAGAAATAATAGAGAAGGCTTCCACTCAATTTCCAGTTGTAATGTTTGCCGTAAAGAGCCACGTATAAAATTCTCATTCTGCTTCTCTCTTCGGAGACAACAGAAGTGTTAATAATAATCATGGTTTAAATAAAGCGTAACAGATCGTTTTCACCAAATAATCTGCTTATATAAGCTGTACTGACACATAGGCTACGCAATGCAATGTTGTATGGTATTTACATGATTCATGTTTTACCCAGATTAATATCTGGGTTAATAAACTTATCAGCGTTATTAACATTGGTTGAAATTAAAATATTGTAATTATTTTGAGGTTCACGCTCTCTGCTCTTTTGTACTTTAAATCCAGGTGAAATCCAGATGGCATCGATGCGGCATTATGTTGCGATAGTAAAAAATATGAGAATTAGTGTAAAGAAGAATTTGATTACAATAAAAGGCCAGGCCAAATAAGCTTTGAGCCGTTCAAGCTGTTACATCCAGTACAGAGTTTTACTCGGAACCTAAAACTCTCAATACGTTTATTCTAAGTTGTGATCTTAAGATTTTTTAACAAACTTGAGACACTTATGCTGATTTTGAAAGCTAGATGTAATCAGGTTTTAACGTAGTCTAGAGTATACCGCAGCTCACACTTGTTTCTAACATATCAAGCGATAGCTTCAGCACGGAGGACTTCTCTGCAGCTGGGACATCAATATTATATCAAAACCCATGGATAGAAAAATCTGCGTGGGAAAAATGAAACGCCCCAATTTTAAAATAAAAGTGAAATTTGGCGATTTCTTATTAATTTTCCTCTGTTTCTTCGAAAGATCTAATTGGATCTACTTACGTAGCTTGACTCTTCATGTTCTCTCTCTCTCTCTCTCTCTCTCTCTCTCTCTCTCTCTCTCTCTCTCTCTCTCTCTCTCTCTGTCTTTCTTTCCCCTTTCCCGTAAGGTTAATTCCCCCCAAACCGGAGTTTTTTAGGTCCTTGTTAATCATACCGAGTGAAAGCATCTGCTCCCGTAGGTTACTGTTTTTATAACACGAGACAACAGTTGAACTGGTAACCTTACATATCTGGTCTGATGTTTGTTCTAGGAAACACCTGGTTTCCTCTCAGAAGTCTTTGTTGAGACAAAAAAATGTGAGAATTGAACTTGATGGCTGCGTCATTTCCTTAACGCACTTTGATTGTTGGGGGCCAGCTAAGGTGTGCAAAGTGCTCACTAGAGTCATGCGTTTACCTGAGCAGATGGCACTCAGAGCGCATTCTGAAACGCTCAGGAGACTCCAGCGGTCGCTACATACAATTCTTTGTTAAGCCAACCATGATCAGGTGCTCACAGCACGGAACTGTATGGCTGTTAGAAAAAGTATTCTTTCTGGTTTAAAACAATAGAAGCGCCTCTTTATTATTTCAATGGATATGTACTTTTCCTATTTCACTGTTTTTGTTTTTCAATCTACTTGAACGCAATCAGATACTTTTTTTTTTCTTTTGTGCTTAAAATGGAAATTTTGGTTTTGGCTTTCTCACCCTCAATGAGTTCGTGTGCGAAATTGTTTTTTTAAACAGAGCTGAGCACACCTTCCAGAGAATATATGCAATCTTGTAATATGTGACAGTTTATTAGGAACATCTGCACTGGACTGGAAACGTTTCAACAAACGATTCACAAAAATCAAAATATGACCTTGGAACATTCTTTTTAATATCAGTTCTATCGATATTATCAGTAGTAAATATTAACGGCGTTGCGAAAAGTTACATTAGTACAATGCAAGTCTAGAATTTTTTCTACAAGATCGTAATGCTATTTATATCATCTGTATCTAATTGTGAGTTGAACTTGTCTTCATTATCCTCAGTACCCTGCACAATAAATGTTGTCTTAAGATCAAGCAAAGAAAGCTCTGCAACAGAATGCAAAACTGAGATTCAATAACCTGTAAGGAACATCCACAACACCAGCTCTTTGAACGCACTTGTTATGATTTTATTCGTTTGTAGGGAGAACGGTATTTAATCAAATAAAGTTTATTTCTTCCTGTCTTTTGCTGAAAAAGTATCCATTACAAATGATTAGATTCTTTGTTAAAGTAATACTTTATAATTTAAAAATTTTGTTGTTATCTAAAATTGGTAAACTATTTTAATTAAGAAAAAACTCAGTTCAATGTTATATAAGTATAAATAAATGTTTACACTTTATAATAGATTATGAAACTATTGGCTCCTTCCATGTCTAAATTGCCTTAATTTTTAAATCACAGGAAAGGAATGCATAAAATTGTTTATAAGCAAAGAAAAATCCCACCACAGATAGTCCATTTCCCATGTATTCATACATTTTTTTGTGTTCAGTACATTATAATTTTTCAAGGATGTGAAGGGTTCAGAATCAAACTATATTCTATATCTTCCCACAAAAAAAATCGGTCAATAAGCGATGTCATGTTTGTTCACGTAGACCCAGCCGCTTGTGCGTCACTTGACTTGGAAGACAAGCCTTCCAAAAGCAGGAACTCATCCAATTTTCAGGCCCTATTCAAACGGGTCCGTGTTACTCTCACCGCTACCGATGTAACTGGAGGGCAAAGAAAGCCGGGCGTCCGCCTGCCTGTGTCAGGTCAACACTGAGCTCTTTGTGCAAGCTCCAGGTCTCTCTAGAAATCATTCCAGGCCGCACCAGAGGCGAGACTGTTCAGGGACCAGATTTCTTCAATGGTTTAGCCTTATACTCAGCTTCAAAGCGACTGTCATTTGATTCGCGCTGTTCTAAGGGATAGTAATGTGACCACTATCTAAATGGGTAGGCAAAAAAAAAAAAGCTGTGGAGCTATTTATTTCTTCGTATGTTTTTCGTAGAATATTAAACGAACAGATAAAATGAGGACTAAGATCATTTTGTTCCTGATTTTCCTATCATCATTACTGTATCAAATTTTGTTTTGGTCTACCTGTTCATTCATTGCAACAAAATTTCTCATAATTTCAAAATACCTGTTTGTGCATCGAATTTGCCCCATGTGTCTTCTGTATTTGTACATTTTTCTATCTGTCTATCTATCTTTATGTATGTCTATGTGTGTCTGTATATATATATATATATATATATATATATATATATATATATATATCGAGAGAGAGAGAGAGAGAGAGAGACAGAGATAAATAGATAATATATAGCTGACCATCTATCCATTTTAACCACTGAATTACTTATTTATGAACATACCCATTCCTTTCTCTTTACATCGGTCTGTCAATCTATTAATTTCTTGAGCTATTATCTAACTACCAAAATGTCTGACCATTAAATTGCTTATTTAATCATCTATCTATCGATCTATCTATTCATTTATCACTGTATTAATCTGTTCATCAGATTATATTTGTATCTGAGATAATATATTCAGAATATACCTTTTATTATCACAATCTTTTTGAAAATATATTTTACATTTGTTCTGTTTCATCTCTCATTTAATCTGTCTTGGTGCTTCAAACGCTCTCTCTCCCTTTCTTTCTCTCTCTCTGTCTCTGTCTCTGTCTCTGTCTCTCTCTTTCTTTCTGTCTCTGTCTCTGTCTCTGCCTGTCTCTTTCTCTGTCGTCTCTCCCTCTCTCTCTTTCTTGTCTTCCTCTTTGTCTCTCTGTCTCTGTATGTGTGTCTGTCTGTTTCGCTCTTTCTCTCTCTCTCTCTCTCTCTCTCTCTCTCTCTCTCTATCTATCTATCTATCTATCTATCTCTCTCTCTCTCTTCCAGTTTAAACAATCTTACTCATGTTTCCCGTTTATATGACAAGCCCACACTCTTGTTATCTGTTTTTCTTTGAATTAGGACTGAACACATTTTGATGTTCCGAATATCGATTGGCCGGACAAATTTTATTAGAAATGTTTCCCCGAAATCTGTTTGCAAATGGGATTGTTATTATTTTAATCCCCATTCTCCGGTATTTGTTTCAATTAAGACTCGAAATTAGGGCTTTTCTGTTAATCTGCGCCTTCTCGAAATAGTTTGTTGAGATTTGTGATGATGAGGACCCTTCAAGTCAGCCAAGCATCTTCCAAAATCTAATTTTCAGATAAATCAAAACAAATTCCCCAGACTTTGCGAACATTTCTGTTTGTTTGTTTTCTCTTCAATCATGCACTCCTTAAATAACTGAATGAGTCTACAGATGCAGGTCAAATCGCTTTTTTATTATCTACCTTCCTTTTCATTTTAAGAACAATATTTATAAGTATTTGAAACACTAATACGAAATTAAAAAAAAAAAATATATATATATATATATTATATATATATATATATATATATCAACTGCATAAAATGGCGCAATATAAAATTCTCTCTCGTTGTTGTGACTATTTTCTTCTTGAAAAGCTGCTCACAACTGGACATCTTTATAGAAAGTAAAGATAAGTTCGTGAAAAGCTGCTCCCAACTGGACATCTTTATAGAAAGTAAAGATAAGGAACCAAACTTTGAGGACTTTTTGATCATTTCATTTACACCATACAGTCTCCAGCAGAGAGAAGATTCCAAAAGAGGCTAAGAGAATCTCAGACCTGACAAAATCAATCTAGTAAAAGTGGCGTCTGGTCTGCTTAGACCTGGAGATAAGACATTTATCATGCTGGGCCGCTTAATGTGGAAGGTTCGCAAAAAAAACTAACAACTCTCATTACTGAGGCTCTTCGGCATTGGGTAATGGGTTTGGATTGTATCTCTTCATCTGCGCCTTGCGTCACAGTTTGATCTCATCCCTGTTGCGGATGGCAAAATTCAACAGTCAATCACTCATATTCACCCGAAAAACGGACCACGAGTCCGAACCAGACGCAGAGAAATTATTACGCCAGACAACATGTGTAAATCAGACAACATGTGTAAATCAGACAACATGTGTAAATCAGAAACGTGTTCACTCACTTTTTTCCGTTTAAATATAACGAGTAATGGATGCTGATTTTTTTGTTAGATATAGAGTGCAAATTGACGATTAGCTTGAAGCTCATAACCATGTTGTGTTTACTCGGACTACACTGATTTCGGTAAAGATCGTTTCAATCCTGAGTTGTCCTAAAAGCGGTTGCCACCTGTCTTACCAGATCAACCCCTGGAGTCATTTACCCAGCTCCTAGCCTCTCACCCTCTTTCTGTAAGATTGAGTCTTAGATGATCTTCTCCAGACCTCCATGTCTCTTAAGGTTGCAGAAATAGTTCAGATTACTTGCTTTAAATAATTATACGCAAGAGCCAGATTGAGGGTATGATTAATTTTCCAAAGCTTGTTGTGTTTATCACTTCGGCGGTCCAGATGATAAACAATATCTTTCTTTAACTTTTCATCTAAAAAACATTGATTATTTTCTCGTTTGTTTCAGAGGAATGTCAATCTTTCACACCAATACGCATGAAGCCCTTTGAAATATACATGCACTAGAGATTCTCAGTTTTGTTTTCTTTTTGCTGCTCAATCTTTTCCATTTTGTTTCTGATTTGCCATTTCTATTGATCGAGTTATCCTTCTTCCATTTGGGAAGATGCTGTTTTGTTCTAATCTGGCCCCTAGATATTGGAAATCGTCTGCATTTCCGATTTGTTTTATTTGCAATTTATCTCGGATGACCATTTTTTTAAACTGTAGCTAAATACAGACTTTGATGTTTTCTTTATATTAAATATGATAACTGTGATTTCACTGTGTTTGTTATATGGCTAGATCAGGGCTTCAATACATTCAATAGTTTTTGACAAGAGGGTCGATTTTAAGCTCACCTAAGTTTTAAATTAGAAGGCACGATTTGATGCTCGAACAGTTCTTTTGAGTCATTTTATTTGTTTCAAGAACTAAAAATAATAATAGGTTTTAGAAAACTGTGTGAAATTCACCTCATTATTAAGCATGCAAGAAATTCAAAGGATAGCTTTGTATACGCTTCTTTAATTAAGAAACATCCATCGTTGTATCAGTGTCTTGCAAATCGGCTATCATAAACAGAAAAACGTGAATCCTACACGGGGAAGGTATCTCCTTTTAGCATTGCGGCAGCTTTAGGTGAATGGATTTTCAACTAAATCAAGATCATTGATAATCTTGATGTAAGTGTACATGATTAAAGTATTAGGCATGTGCTGTCGTTATTAGCGTAACATATGAGATCTTCAGAAAATCCATCTAATGAGAAGATCGATTCACAATACTGCCAATGGTTGACTTGAGGACCTCACCTATTGAACTACCGTACGCTTCTGGTCCAGTAGGTAAGGCTCGTAAACCCGCAGTGTATTAATCCCACTAGCATGTCCTTCCTCAGTTGTAAGAGGTCTGTAATACACTAGAGAAGCTTGATAGTCATCGGTTATTGATTGCAATGCTCCGACGTTAGTTACAAAGACAAGAGGCTGTACTTAGGCAATCGGTAAATCCTTGTACATGTAAAAACCATTTGAGTCGGTTATAGGGTTATGTTAATAAAATAAGTCTTAAGTTCATGTATGTATCAGTATTGCATGAAGGAAAAAAATTATGACATTCTTCGACATAATTATTAAGGTGTGCTACTTCCGATCAATTAAGCATTATGTTAGGTGCGTTATATTTACATTTTATGAATTAAAGTAATTGTTTTTCGTATGAACCTAGCAAAATTATCCGCTTTCTAAAGCTTTATGCTATGCATAATATGTAGCGAAATGAACAAAAACTCGTCACGCTATTCTAATACTCAAAGTATTTTTTCGGTGCCTCGCTGTAAACGTACACAATTTAGATTATAATGATTTGCGTACGCAGTTGGTTTCGTTTTTAGCGAACTGCTTGATATCTCCAGGAAGCTTACCTAACCAGCAATTGGCCCTCATTTATTCACCTTTAATAGTCCTTGTGACTACGCTCTTCTAATCGATAGCTTATAAAATGGCCCAAAGACTTATATTTTTAAGGTTCAACCCTAGGGCCTAGGTTGACAACAGTCAATCGGAAACTTTATTCAACATTGAATGAGTTAGTCTGTTGGGAGATTGAAACAGACACCTGGAAAAAGTTCTCGTATTTTATTCTGTATGAGCTGATAGAAAATAATTGTCATTTTGTAGCATCCTGGACTATTTATGTGCAACTTTCGCTTTTTTAAGTTTTGGTCCAGTAAGTAAAGCTCTTGAGCACCCAGTGTGTTAATTCCACTAGCTTGCCCTTCCCCAGGTGTAGAAGGTCTTGTCATACGCTCGAGTAGTTTGATAGCCATCGGTTATTGATCGCAATGCTCCGACGTTAGTTACAAAGACTAGAGGCTTATCTTAGGCAATCGGTACATCCTTGTAAAATGTTTTCGGTCGGTAAATAGGTTTAGTTCAGTTTACTTTAATCGCATTAACAAACCATCAGTCTTCTGCCCATGCGTGTATCTGATTTGCTAAAAAGGGAATGTGATTGCCAAGACATAATGCGTTAGCTAGTTCCGACGATTAAAGGATTTTATACGGCTTGTTTCATCTACATCAATCTTATGAATGTGGAAAATTGTTGGTATTTTTCAGACGAGTTTCATAACTATAATTAGGCCCACCAGTTCGACTAATGTTTACAGTAGTGAATTAAGAAGAAAACCATTATGTTAATTCTGAAACTCACATTATCATCCTCAAGTGTTATGTTAGCGTTCCCGCTTAGAATATTTTTTCAAAGTTCATGGTCGGCAAAAATCTGAAATATTGAACCGGTGATCCATCTCTGCATCTCTGCATAAAATTGAATTGGTAAATCATGTTAAAAATACGCCCTTTCCAAATTAGACTCATTGATATGGCGCACTTTGAGGACTCTGGTCCTGCTTGTGTAATCTTTAATTATCGAAGAGAATGCTTGGAAAATAGACTAATACTTAGAAAAGCAGGGAAAGTGTCCCGGATTTATAGTGAGGAAATAATACATGATATAGATAAAAATATAAGCCTTGGAAAATTGTTTTTTTTTTTTTCCTTAACCAGTTATTCAGAGAAACGAAAATTTCATACAGTTTTTGTTAAAAAAGTAAACAATATAAACTACGCTTACAGATATGATGGAAAAGAATGTGTCAGGTAATGAGATAGAGAGAGAGAAAGAGAGAGAGAGAGAGAGAGAGAGAGAGAGAGATAGATAGATAGATAGATAGAGAGAGAGATAGATAGAAAGATAGATAGATAGATAGAGAGAGAGAGAGAGAGAGAGAGAGAGAGAGAGAGAGAGAGAGAGAGAGAGAGAGAGAGAGAGAGAGAGAGAGAGAGAAAAGGTGACAGAGACAGACAGGCACACACACAGACTCACTGATTGATAGACACACAGAATGATAAATTGAGAGGGGAAGAAGATAAAGATGGAGAAATTACACGTAAAAAGGATTTTTTAGATAGGGAAGGATAAAGTATTATTAATGGAAAGATAAAGTATATATCCGCTAGATTCACAGGAAGAAGATAAAAAAGATACTCATTACAGGAGATAAGACTTCAATCATAATTTAGCAGCATTATATATTGGCACATATTTATGATTTCCTTATCTTGTTCTTTATCGAAAATAGATCTTTAACAGATATATTAAGCCTTCAAATATGAACCTCGTAATGGCTTCAAGAAAAATTGTTGGAAAAAAGAAACAGTAATGTTTTTAAAGGTGCTGGTAATGTTATAGAAACTTAACTCTTCGGCAGCAGCACAATAATCAATAGAAACAGATAGAAAATATCTCTGATTAAAAAAGAAGTTCCACTAAATTAATGATCTTCCTCTTCGTCCACTTCAGTATATTTCGTACACAGCATGGTACGTATCAATATGTTTACTCATTCAAATTTTTAAACTCATTTAATGTTCAAAGTAAGGTGTATATGTAACATGAAGTAGTCGAAAAAAGTAAAAGAAAGAAAACAAAAATATAATTCACAATAACTAAAAAATAGAAAAAAGTAAGTTTAATACGAAGAGAATAAAATTAGCTTGATTGGCAGGATTTGGGAAAATGTCAGGTTATATGAATTGAAATGATGTTGAGAGTTTAAAACAGATAGGAATTTTACAATGTTTACCTAACTACTTTTTCTGTCTAATTTCTCTCAATTACCCTGGTGAAAAATCACAGATTTTTAATTGCCTTACATCCAATAAGCTTTGACCCATTTGCTGTGATATGCACAGAAGATCGGAAGATATTAAAAAAAAAATAAAGAGCTGTCCCACAACTAGAATAAAATGAATGGCGAAAAGTAAAGAACACATTATTTTTACGAATATCGTATTTTATGAAAATAAATTCCGGTTTTTTAAGGAAATGATTAGATTTATTAAAGTGCTGAAAGGTCGAACTTTACAAGAAGCCGATGAGACAAAAACCAGTGAATTAAATGAATAAAAAAAAAAATGAAAACAGTTAATGTGATTTACCTGAATGATAGCTTTTATCTCAGATTAATTGAGCCAAAAGAAAAGATGAATTAATATTAAGGTATTTAGATTTCCACCATTAATCTAAGATGCAATATAATAGAGGCGTTTATGTCAGAAGAGACAAAGGTTTAGTAAAGAAAGACGAGTGACGGCAACATTATATTTGGATAACATTGGCCGCCATCTCATCGCTCCCCGCAACCATATCTTTATTTTTTTTTTTTTTTTGAGTGAGAGTTTGAAAACAAAATTGGACAAGATCCGCTCGTAACCATCAGCTGTGTTTACAAAGGAAAGACGTAGTAATTGAAGTAATTTTCCAAAATATCTCTTTAGCATTTAAAAAGATTTACAAGGTTTGCAGGACTCAAAAAAGTGTTCAGAAAACGAAATTTTCCTTCAGCAATTTAGCAAAAGTAGTTTACATTGTGATTACTCCGGAGACCATTAAGAATGTTGTTTTTTAAATCTACTTTCGCAAAATCTTTATATAAATACGCCTTATCATGCAGATATAAGCAAATGGTTAGCTATGAATTCCCTCTAGGCACCTTTTATTCGTACAGATACAGCCTTATAATGAGCTTAAGAAGGAATGGGAAAGTACTGATTATTGGCTGTTTTCCATTATTCGTTATCTGCCAATGACTGGTCTTTTTCCTCTCCAAGAATATCCCTGAGTTACAGGAATATCTTACTAAATGGGAAGCCATTAAACTCGTATTTCATGGATGAACAGGATAAGACAGAGGGAGGTCGTGGCGAGAAAACCTAGTGGCCGGACTGACACAGCCACGGCATCGTCTCAAGTAAGTGAGTGAAGCGGGTTGCCTGGCAGCGAACAGTTCACTTAATTAAATACGACAGGCTTGCAGTTTTACATGCAATGAAATAATAAAAGTTGGATAGGGTTACAGTTAAGAATTGCGATTTTACACCATTATTTAAACAACCAGTCTAGAATATTGGAACCGCAAAAAAAAAATAAAACGTTTTCTTGAAACTAGTTTAGTTCATAAAGAGAATAATAAAGAATTTATTGTGAAACTTTCGAAATCCCAAGAAACTTTTAAATACATAAAAGAATGTTATAAACTTCAAAGCAGCCCTCAGTGGCCATAAAATTATATTTTTTTTAAAAGATTAATGACAAAAGTCTTTTATGTGGTTAACAAGAAGCGTAAAGCTGTATATTATAAAGCTCAGAAGGTGAGAATTATGTGATTACCGTTTTTTTTTTATTATATTGGATTTTAAATGGACGCAGAGTTTTCATAAAAGCATGAAGCTTCACCTTATTTCCGCCATCCTCCGGCTAATTATGTTTTCAGCAAACGAAACGTATTTATGTAACAATAAAAATATTAAATGCAAGAAAACACATTTTTTACCTTGACAAAGGCGACTTTTGCATTAATCAAACTACAAGATGGGTTTACATTATTAGAGCATCACATAACACGGATTATTTTGGCACGGATACGTTTCTATAGACGCTATTTTCAAGGCTTAACCGTCACGCTTGCAAGCTTTTGCACATAAATCTGACAATTATTTTGCATGTTTTTTTTTTTTATACTTATAGAAACTTCGTGTCGAATCCGCATCTGTCGCTGGGAGAAGCTTTGTGAGAGTGTCTGACTCCAGGGCAAGGATGGTACCAGGAAAGATTCAGCATTCTCTCTCTCTCTCTCTCTCTCTCTCTCTCTCTCTCTCTCTCTCTCTCTCTCTCTCTCTCTCTCTCTCTCTCTCTCTCCATCAAGGAAATGAGAGATAGAGAAGAAAGACTCCAAGCTATTTCCCAAGATAACAAGGATTTAATCTACGAAGGATCGGCGGTACGAATCTCAAGGCATTTCATAAGAATTCAAAGAAACTATTTTGTCAGGTTCTATGTTGTTGTTGAAGCCAGAAGCACACTGATAAGATGATATCTTTCCTGAAAACAGTTATACGCGTGTCGGTAAATAAAAACCACTTGAAAATTGAAAACATCACTGATTTTACACCCTCTTTTATGCATATGGAACCTAGATGATTGTATATATTGCACACATTGAATATTGTCTTGTTTCAGTGTAAACACTAGTTCTATCAATAATTGTTGTGAGTGTGGCAAAAATCACCTCTGAAAAAATTAAGAACTTCCAAGTCCTACTGCCATAGCTGTTTGTAAATGTGTTGCTATCTCCTCTAAAGGCTGAGAGGGATGTCAGCCGCACCTCCACAAGACGCCATAGGCTACGTACATCAATATTTGCAGTTTCGTATCTGATTGAACTTGGTGCGAACATTCGTGAAAAGATAAAATATATCACTATCTTTGATCCAACTGGATCTACTTCGTCTCTCTCTCTCTCTCTCTCTCTCTCTCTCTCTCTCTTTCTCTCTCTCTCTCGTTCTCTCTTTCTTTCTTTCTCTCTATAAACATATATATCCTCTCGCCCTCCCACTCCCCTTTTCAATGAAATGAAGAAAATAAAGTGACATAAAAACAATAGATATATAAATAACATACAATTAAAAATAGTACTTTTTTAAAATAATTTTTTAAGCTCCGACTTTATTTTACTTTCGTATTATGGCTTCTATGTGACAAGACGTGCCATTTATTTTTCCGATAAAAACATAAAAAACGTCCATCTTAACAAAGGCAAAAAAAAAAGCCAGAGAAATGAAGTGTTCAGGCCTAGGAGAACCCTCCTCGTCCACAGGCTCCTCACGGAGAGCTCTCGTGTTGAAGCCTATCTTCGGCCAGATGATCTTCCGATATGAAATTAATACTTGGCACAGAATCTAACAAGTGCACTCATCGCAGAAATACGCAAATCATAACGATATATTAAGATTAGAGTGCCGCTCGCATTTGATCGAGTGAGATACATAAATTTCAACACCACTTTCCGGGATTTTTTAAATGGATGAATAATGAGAAATGGTATTTACCTTTGAAGAATAATTCTATACATAAATATATATATATATATATATATATATATATATCTATATATATATATATATATATATATATATATATATATATATATATATATATAAATTAACTTCATTCAGGAAACAACATTTTGGCTGCTGTGAGCTGTAATAACAACAAAAAACTTTCTCGTTTGAATTCTTTAACATGCATACTTTGCATGAATTACACTCTTGCGTAAAAGCGAAATATAATCTTCAGGAAATGATCGAAGCAATTTGAAAAAAATAAATCCAGCCGGCATTTTTTTCATTGTTTTTTCTTCAACACAAATCTGTTTTTGCACAATTACATTTACAGGAACAAAGAAAGAAAAAAGCAAGAATGAAGAGACGTAAATAAAGAATTGATGGGATCTTGATCCTCGGAACTCTTGTACTCATATGTGTGGTATGTCTCCGACGCTATTTTTACACAACCGAAATAAAGAGCGATACTGTTGGTGGGTGAGGATAACTGCGCCCAAGTTTTAATCAGCCGGGAACTTTCTCGTTGTGATAGACTGCGGTTCACTGAGATAAAATAGCGACTTCTTCATGCTTGTAATCCTTGTGCGAAGGAAAACCGGAAAGTAATCTTATCGTGTGCACAGTTTTGATAGAAATAAAATTTTTAATGTAAAAAAAAATTTTCAGGTTTCTATGTCGAAATCCTTACATTATCTGAAATTGAAATAATGACGATTAAAGAAGAAAAATGAATAACAGTTTATAGCTCCTTTTTTAGACCTTCCTACAGATATTTGAATCTGCTAAGATTTTTCTCATAAACGCCTTACAAACATTTTTTTTATCACTCATCTAAACGAGTAACTCAATTTTACCATCTCACACAGTTCAACCCTAACGGCAATATAATATTGTTCTTACACTATCAATAACAGTAACTGTATTATTGTTTTTAGTTTATTACATCTAAAGCTGTGCTAGGGGCTATAAAGAACGGCCTTTAGAAACTTTTTAGGTCTATTTTAAGATGGTTCAATGAAAAAAAAAAACAACGCCTAAGGCGTCAAGAGTCAAGAATTTCTTGAGAAGCAAGCGTGTCGATGGGGACGGTAAGACTTGCTGGAATTCGAAAGTCAAGAGTCATTGGAAGAACTAAAGTTGTGAGAAACTGGCGGCTTTTTTTCCGCTTACTGTGTCAAGGATTTTCCTGTGTTTACCATGGTATAGAGATTTGTTGGTCTCGGGTTTGAGGGCGGTTTTGTGTAGCGATGTAGTACTCTGTCACAGTCTCTCGGAAACGTTTGCTTCGCACCGCATTCTCACTTCATCTTCCCTTCTATCTATCTACCTGTCTATCCATCTATTTATTGATCCATCCATCCATCTATTTATCTGTCTCTCTTTTTATATTCTACCTCGTATCAATCGATCACTGTATCAATCAATATTCGCATATATTTCGACCTGTTTATCTGTTTTAAAGTTTACGATTGTATTGTCTTCAATGTTTCTATCAAATTATACAGTCAGCCATCTATTTACCATCTACATAGCTATTTCAATTTCTTTCTATCTAGCATCGTTTCTTCTTGCTTTTCTATTTACGTACCATTATTTATCCATTCATTTATCTATTTATCATGCTATAATCTTTGTACCAATCTAAAGTTTCTTCTTATCTCCAAATTTCTATCTATCTAACTGGCTCTCTATTTCCTTGCTTTATATGCCTTCTTTTTATTCATGCAGTTCGTAGAGGGGAGCAAAAAAAACAACTACTTTTTAAACTTCCTGCCATGAATTTGCATGTATTGGATTAATCTAAGTGCATATTTTCAAACTCTCAATACTTTGTTTTTATTCATAAACCATTAAATTATCTCAACACTAACACTTGATCATTTATCTTCCTATCTTTTAGTCAGTGAGTCTTGTTCATCCACGTGCCACCGAATGTGCTACAAAACTGAACTTTTCTTAACCTAACCCACGCAGTATCAGGTATAATCAGTATTTTCCTACTCTTTGTTATTCTCTTTCTCTCTGTGTATTAAACTTCACTATGCCCCGAGGGAGATGAAGCATCTAGTTTTCATTTGTTCCTGTATTTAATTTTTTCATCTTTTAAATGTCTTGTAATCAGTATCCCCGAGGCCATATTTTTCCTCCTGTGAGTGGTATTATTTCTCTAGGGGCTATCACTCCGATCACGCGTTGACAAACTGTAAACTTTAGAACCATGATATTTCTGGAGTTGTCTGGATTTGTGCCACACAGCAAACGCCCAGCAAAAATACATCAGCGACTAGTTAAAATATCTGCGTTTTTATCAGGAGACGGTGATCACGAAAAATATACTACACGACAAAAGTATCTGATCATTGCTCGAACTTCTCAAAGAGCGCAACTGGCTGCATTGTACAACGCTTTGCCTGAAGACAAGTCAATTTAGTTCGTTCTAATAACGCTCTATATGCCTGAATTGGAAAATATTTTGTCTTCTAGGTCTCGAGTTTTCATCCTTTCTGTTTATGACGGAAAGGTGCTCGTGTTGGATATACTCTTTAACATGCAGTTACGAACAATTATTAAACTCTAGCAAAGAATTCATGCAGTTATCTCTTTTCGCAGAGTATTAAGAAATCGGGGTCGATTTTTATAGATGAAGAGAAGCTTCCGATGATCGTAAACTAATGCTCGTGGCATGGTCTATGGTCACCGTTAAGATCGTTATCGTCTCATGAACACCAGCACGTAACATCTATTTTGGCACTTGGATCTCTGAAATTTTCATGACCACATAATAGGATGTTCGCCTTTTTGAATTTCATAGCAATGCAAAGATTATTGAAACCTCATTATGGGAATTATACGATAGTCTTTCGTTTTTCTAAATGAATGATTTAATTTTCTTGACTACGAGAATTTATGAGGGTAACTGAGATGGATCACGCGTAAAGCAAAATACCCTAAAGATTGCTTTTACCAATCCTGACAGAGTTAAGGATATAGATATCCCAAGTAATAAAAGCACGCCGTCTAAAAATGTATTCATTTCGTATATCCATCATTTTGGATGATTATATGATATGAAAGAAGCTTACAACATAAATCTTTTGAAAGCAACTTTACCACTACAATACTAACACCATTAGCTGGAGAAATAATCCACACCATATATATTTGCTTATCGGTAACTAAGTTCAAAGGCCAGGAAACCTCTAAATAGAAGGAAGTTGACTCGAAAATATCTTGCGTCGCGCCATACGTCGAGAGTTAAACTGTATTTACGCTCAGCCACAAGTTGAAATGGAAGGAAAAGCGAAAGAGTGAAAGGAAGACTGTTTGCTTTGGTAGATTGCACTGGTGTTTAATTTTCTAGCGGTCGATAAAAAGGTGACAAGTCATTCGCTCACTTGGGGATCTCCTCAGTTAGACGGGAGGGGTCAGGGTGAGTCGATATGGTCGGAAATGTCTACCAGCTCGCCTCCAGTTGACTCACGGACTAATTGTATTCTCTGCTCGTGTGTGCGTGAGACGAGATGGTTTCACAGAGAAGAGGTGAGGGATGGGGGATGGAGGAAATATAAGATAAAACAGTAAGGGGAAAGGAAGTATAAAGCATTGCAAAATAGGAAGAAAAACCAGAAGTGCTGTGCAACTTTAAAAATTTTACATTTTCTATTTTTTACAGTATTTATGCTTCTACCGATGAGATGGGAACTAGCTGTGAAATCTAAAAGGTTGACAGTAATGCATTTAAATTTAAATAGAAAGTAAAAAGCCAGTGAAAATTCAAAGGTTTAATCATAAAATATCATTAGACTAACAAGGATGGAAAAAGAGAGTACGTGCGCGAGGGGATGAGGGGGGGGGAGGGGAGGGGGGGAAGGGTCATGATCTACGATTTTCTTTTTATTTCGTTCCTGAAACCCAAATTCGTGGACCCTGAGCCAGTTATTTTTTGTTTGTTTTTCTATCATTATTATTATTTCTTCTTCTTCTTCTTCTTCTCCTTCTTCTTCTTCTTCTTCTTCTTCTTCTTCTTCTTCTTCTTCTTCTTCTTCTTCTTCTTCTTCTTTTTATTATTATTATTATTATTATTATTATTATTATTATTATTATTATTATTATTATTATTATTATTATTATTATTATTATTATTATTATTATTATTATTATTATTATTATTATTATTATTATTATCATCCTCATTATTATTTTTTTCTTTTTTAGCTTTGCATGACGAGAAATGAACACTTGAAAATTATTTAGTTTACAATGCTGGCTGTACTTCTTTTTACACGATCTCTCTTCACCTTCAACTAACTCTATACTGTCAAAGAAGACGTTGGAGCGACCTGTAAACAGCAGCTACCTCTGCAGTGATGTATATCTGTGGAGTTGAGTGTCCCTGTGCTGTAGTGATGTATATCTGTGGATTTGAGTGTCCCTGTGCTGCAACGATGTATATCTGTAGAGTTGAGTGTCCCTGGGCTGCAGTGATGTATATCTGTGGAGTTGAGTGTCCCTGGGTTGCAGTGATGTATATCTGTGGAGTTGAGTGTCCCTGGGTTGCAGTGATGTATATCTGTGGAGTTGAGTGTCCCTGGGCTGCAGTGATGTATATCTGTGAAATTAAGTGTCCTGTGCGGCAGTGATGTATATCTGTGGAGTTGAGTGTCCTGTGCTGCAGCGATGTATATCTGTGGAGTTGAGTGTCCTGTGCTGCAGCGATGTATATCTGTGGAGTTGAGTGTCCCTGGGCTGCAGCGATGTATATCTGTGGAGTTGAGTGTCCCTGGGTTGCAGTGATGTATATCTGTGAAATTGAGTGTCCTGTGCGGCAGTGATGTATATCTGTGGAGTTGAGTGTCCTGTGCTGCAGCGATGTATATCTGTGGAGTTGAGTGTCCTGTGCTGCAGCGATGTATATCTGTGGAGTTGAGTGTCCCTGGGCTGCAGTGATGTATATCTGTGGAGTTGAGTGTCCCTGGGTTGCAGTGATGTATATCTGTGGAGTTGAGTGTCCCTGGGCTGCAGTGATGTATATCTGTGAAATTAAGTGTCCTGTGCGGCAGTGATGTATATCTGTGGAGTTGAGTGTCCTGTGCTGCAGCGATGTATATCTGTGGAGTTGAGTGTCCCTGGGCTGCAGTGATGTATATCTGTGGAGTTGAGTGTCCCTGGGCTGCAGCGATGTATATCTGTGGAGTTGAGTGTCCCTGGGTTGCAGTGATGTATATCTGTGAAATTGAGTGTCCTGTGCTGCAATGATGTATATCTATGGAGTTGAGTGCCCTGTGCTGCAGCGATGTATATCTGTGGAGTTGAGTATCCCTGGGCTGCAGCGATGTATATCTGTGGAGTTGAGTATCCCTGGGCTGCAGTGATGTATATCTGTGGATTTGAATGTCCCTGTGCTGCAGCGATGTATATCTGTGGAGTTGAGTGTCTCTGTGCTGCAGTGATGTATATCTGTAGAGTTGAGTGTCCCTGGGCTGCAATGATGTATATCTGCGAAATTAAATGTCCTGTGCGGCAGTGATGTATATCTGTGGAGCTGAGTGTCCTGTGCTACAGCGATGTATATCTGTGAAGTTGAGTGTCCCTGGGCTGCAGTGATGTATATCTGTGGAGTTGAGTGTCCCTGGGCTGCAGTGATGTATATCTGAGTGTCCCTGGGTTGCAGTGATGTATATCTGTGGAGTTGAGTGTCCTGTGCTGCAGCAATGTATATCTGTGGAGTTGAGTGTCCCTGGGCTGCAGTGATGTATATCTGTGGAGTTGAGTGTCCCTGGGTTGCAGTGATGTATATATGTGGAGTTGAGTGTCCTGTGCGGCAGTGATGTATATCTGTGGAGCTGAGTGTCCTGTGCTGCAGCGATGTATATCTGTGGAGTTGAGTGTCCCTGGGCTGCAGTGATGTATATCTGTGGAGTTGAGTGTCCTGTGCTGCAGCGATGTATATCTGTGGAGTTGAGTGTCTCTGGGCTGGAGTGTTGTATATCTGTGGAGTTGAGGGCCCCGGGCTGCAGTGATGTATATCTGTGGAGTTGAGTGTCCCTGGGCTGCAGTGATGTATATCTGTGGAGTTGAGTGTCCCTGGGTTGCAGTGATGTATATCTGTGGAGTTGAGTGTCCCTGGGCTGCAGTGATGTATATCTGTGAAATTAAGTGTCCTGTGCGGCAGTGATGTATATCTGTGGAGCTGAGTGTCCTGTGCTGCAGTGATGTATATCTGTGGAGTTGAGTGTCCTGTGCTGCAGTGATGTATATCTGTGGAGTTGAGTGTCCTGTGCAGCAGTGATTTATATCTGGAGTTGAGTGTCCTGTGGTTTGATGGGCGTGAGCTCGTAGACTAATCGCTCCGAGTCACAGAGCAGGCCCGGCTTTCCTCCATCCATCCTTCATCATCATCTCTCTCTCTCTCTCTCTCTCTCTCTCTCTTTCTCTCTCTCTTCTTCTCTCTGCCTCTCTGTTTCTGTCTCGGTCTGTCTGTCTGTCTGTCTGTCTGTCTCTCTCTCTCTCTCTCTCTCTCTCTCTCTCTCTCTATCTCATCAGACTGTTACAAATCCTGTTTTCTTACACTTTGCAAAACTGTTGGGCCTCATTCTTTATGCCCTTTACCTTTTCATCCATCCCCACTATGAGATGTTTAACACACCTTCTCATGCCACGCACTCACTCTCTGACTCCTTTTGTATGAAGTTCCCCAAACTTTTATAAACACTTTCAAAAGTTTAATCAAAACCTAAAACGGCGTAGTTTCTTTCTTTATCGATCAAACAATGCAAGAGACCAATGACGGTTCTTGCTGCCGTGTGAGCCACAAAGAGTCACTTGTAACCACTTCGTAACTATACTGTTATTACGTAGTTCACCACAGCATGAACCAGACAGTGAGCAGATTCCAGAGCGATCTGAACTTATGTGCCCCAGAGCAGATGGTAGACATTTACGGCACTGTCTAACAATCCTTGTTGAACTCAAGCCAAACAGCCCTCTAGCGGTCAGGTACGGATCACCTGGCATTATTCCATCTATGATCCATGGTAGGTTCTCTGCTCTAGCCTCACTCTGTAGAGAGTGGTGCTAACAAATCGACGAGTTTAAATACTCAGTCACTTTTTAATGTGGAGGAGTGGATTCGAATCTATGCTAGGAAACAATTATGTAATTATACTGAGGCGTGAATACAATCAGTCTTTAATAAAGCAGACTGCTTAAACGTAGAAAAGCGGTAAAAATATTCACACTTCTAAACCTGATGACATTACATTATTTCAATCATCCTAATGTTGATAGCTTTGAAGTTAAGGTGGGAAAGATCTCAGCAGGAAAAAGAAAAGTTCTCTCTCTTCCTTCGCATCTCTTCCGCAACCTCTCCCTTTCTGACACATACACAAGTCACGGAAAAAATAAAATACAAATAAGAATAAAACCGCTCTTCTGGCATTAATACATTCAGACAAATGAAGTTCTTCATAGTAAAATACAGTAACAACCGAACATGATAACTTGAAGAATCTAAGAACTTGTGGATGAAAACAAAAAGCATGCATGGCCTGGTGGCAGATATAAAGAATAAAAAGCGGATCAAGATGGGAGTTAGAGATAGAAAAAAAATTAAAAAGTTGAAAGAAAAGTAAGAGTTATAGAAAGAAGGAGAGAGATGGAAAGGGGAATTCAATGGAAACAACGTAATATCGAGATCTTCAAACCTGAGTTTCATACATTCCATTGTTGTTAGCTTCAGGAAAAAAAAAACGACAAAAATACACACACAAAAAAAAAAGCACGCGAGTTATAATTAACTAATCAATATCGCAAGAGAAAATGTGTATCATGACTATCGCTGGAAAATAAAACTTAATAAAGCAAATAAATATTTTACATAACAGCTAGTTGTCTCTTTCCTTTTCTCGGTAATTCAGAAATAAATTGGAAACACACTATCCAGTGGTCCATTAACTTATCGTTGAACTGGAAAGGGGCAGATATCACAGAATATGCGTTCCTCTTTATTTAAAAATATATTATGCGTGGCATAACCAAGAATAGAAATGACAAAGAAAAACATTTAGGTTAATTTACATTTTTTTTTATAAAATTTATGCACTTACCTCTATAGGCGTATCACATTGCCGACAGTGAGCTCTGCAGTATTTCAGTCACCTATGATTGATCAAATGGAGAAATATGAAGTAACATTAGCATAATAAATAAACCAAAAAAAAATATCAAAGATATAGTCATCTCACGCTACTTTTTGGATACGTTAACCTCGGCGTTTTCGAAATGGTAACACTTCTTTATGAATACGCGGTGATTAAACTCTATCAAAATATTATATGATCAAAGCCTCGCAATATATTTGCCAATCTTTATATTGATTCGATAAGAAATACAATCCTTATTTTCTTCTCACTATCAACACTACGTCCGTCATATTTTGCTAGGTCAAGAGCAAAACAAGTCGACTTTATATCTTCTTTTCCTCTTATGATGGATTTTCAAATCTCCCAGCGACGTTACATCTAGAAAAGTGTCAATGGAGTTTCTTACCAATCAGAGACCACAATAAGAGACGGGCTTTATCATCTGAGACTTGCCTCTATTATAAAGTGAAAAGGTGAGGTTTATTCAAAACACATGGCACCCATTTAAGTAATTGCTATTCTAAGTAGCTACATCTTTTGAACGCACTTGAGATACCATGCGATTAAGGGATGATAAAGAACAAAACATTAAGAACGAGAAACGAATAGTTATTATAGGGAAGTGGTATCACAGCTTTTTCTCTGCATTATCATCGCAATGAAATTTTATTTGCAAACAAATGTCTGAACTTGAACTTCATGAATTTATTTGGGGCTAATATGGTAAAGAATTCTTAACGAAATTTGGAACTCGGTATGCTTTAAGAGTTAAAAAATGCGCTGATTTACCACACTGTTATACAGTTACAGATATTCACTCTCTGAAATTGGAGGAAGTGACATCATTTACTCGGAGTCGAATATCAGAGGAAAATTTAAATCGAATGGGTTTTCACCCTTTCTAGTTATTAGGTTCACAAAAATACGCGATTACATCACATTTCTTTTAGTATTTTTTTATTGCCCAACGCATTTTCAAAGGAGGAGAAAAGTATTTAGAATAATAAAAGGCGAGAGTGCGCCGCAAATCGACAACGCATAAAACCATTTTAATTTTTTTTTATTTAAAGAACGAAAAAGAATAATAAAAAAAAAAGAATAAGATAGATAGGGCCAGAGTGGAAGGCAGAGAGAAAAAGACAGACAGAGGACACTCTTTCACCACGAATGCAAGCTGTTATACTCCAAGAAGGATTAAAAAGAGAGACGGAAAAAGAGGTTAAAGAGAAAATTAAGTTTTATAAAAAATCAACAAAAACTGTCCTCCCTAGTGATTCAACTAAAGTCATCTACTCATATATAAATTCATTGAAAGACTCATTCGTCTTTCTTCATCTATTCTTTTCTTCTTCTTTATTTTTTTTAATTCTGTCTTATTTCTAATTTTTATATAATTAATTCGGTGTTTGTGAATTGCATTTTCTTATTTTCTTATGTTAATAATTAATTAATGTATCATTAATTTGCATACTTATTTGATTTATATTAGACAATAAAAAAAAAACAAGGCTATACACTCTAAAACTCATATTTTAACTCCGTCAAATTTTATAGCTAAAATATAGAGAAAGATATGCACATGCAGAGACAGAGAAGGGAATAAACACATACAGAAGGTGAAACATTTTAAGTAACAACAAACATACATACAGCTATACTCACATAAAGATAATACTACAAAAGGTCATACAGAGAGGGAATATTACGAAATTGTAAAAAAAAAATTGAAACACACGAACGGTCTAAACCATTCTTATCTTGAAATAAATTTTGGTGGAAGTTTCAACTTCTCAATACACTAACAGTCGTATATTTCTTTGCTCTTATTTCTCGTGGCTTTCTAATCCGAGCCACGATGTCACTCAATTTTGCCACCAATCTTAACGAAATCAGTGTAGCTAATGATAGAAAGGGGAGAAAACCTGGGAAAGAAAGACACAAAGCTGACACTGTCCACCCGACAGCTACCGCGGACCACAGTCGGTCAAATCTGTAGCTGGGGTTAATTTTCTGTGAAATCTCTGGTTTGTTTTGTTTCTTCTCACTGGCAACCACAGCAGCGACAGCAGTGAACACCAGTAAGTGGTTATGTGCATTGGAGTCACACTAGTTGAGCTTATCTGCTCCTGTGTTCTTCATGCTTCATCGCACTCCGAAATGGATGCTCTGATTGATCTACAAGTCGAGCTGCATCGATGAACTGTGGAGAACGTTCATGTTTTTGTTTCATCGTCTTAGGTTCATTACCCAAGCAATTTAGCATGAATTTGGCATTTAGCTCAAAACCGGTAGCTATCCGAGTTACATTTTTGTGACTTGAGTATTAAGTATATTACAATTGGCGCCAGAGTTAAAAAAATACAACTAGAGCAGTATGGAACTTTGGTTAGAAATAGCTCATACACCATTTCTACGTGCTGGGCTCATGTGTTCTGAGGTGTGCGCTGTGATAAGCAATCCAGGGACAAGGAGAGGAAATGACAGGCATCACGATCTGCTGAAATAAGTAAGATACCTGACGGATAATGGAGAATGGGTGATTTTCTAATCATTAAAGAAGATAAAGTAAGAGAGAAAACATTCGTGTTTGAGAAGAAGATAAACAAAAACACAACGTGGTAATAAACAAAACAAAACCTGTAAGCTGCCCCCCCCCCCCTTTTTTTTTTTCAACAACAAAAAAAAAAAAAAAAAAGGGAAAGCACACGAAGACAATCATATCAAAATCGAAACTTGGTTGCATATCATTTAAAATGAATTTTAAGTCAACGTTTTTAAGTGGAGCATATTTTCACAAACCAGTATTACAGTTTCCTCCTTAGCAACCTGAAGCTGAACAATAATGATGAAAAATTTTTTTTTTTTTAAACCAGCTCAGAATATAAAATTCGAACATTTTAAGTAGGTAGCAAAGGTTTGCATGGCAAAAAGCTATGTCATGATTTTATATGCCTATAAATGATACTGTAATTGCATTAGGTTTTTAAAAGAAAAAAAAAAGAAACAAGAGTATAATTAAGTACAATATTACGGTCTCAATGAAGAATAATATATATATATATATAATATATATATATGTATATATATGTATATATATAGATATATATTTATATATTGTATATCAGAAACAAAGATGGATGAAAAAGATAAAGAGAGCGATTAATAGCTGACAAATGGTTAGGAAGATGAATAGATAGAAAAATAAGCAGACAGATGAAAATATAAATTGATAGAATAGATAAATGAATAACAAATAAATAAATGGTGTGTAGCAAAAAGAGCGATAGTAAACATTAATGATAAAAAAAGAATTTAAAGTTTAAATATGATATCACAACAACAGGCATCAGTTTTTCAATGCAATGCTCATTCGAGATAATTATAAGCACGTTTTAGAAAAAAGAATTCCGATAAGGCATATCTATTATATTATTCACATTCATAACACAATATCTTAGGTCCAAGTTTTCGACATTTTATCGAGGTTTTGACCAGAAACTAAAAATTCGTATTTTATTCTGTGGCTGTTGCTCCTAGAACTATATCTTTTTGAGACTACTTTCCTCTGCAGCAGGCAGAGAAACATGCAAGACATAATACTGAAACATTCGATTGTGTTTTCAATATCAGAATGTATGTATATATGCCCTAGATCAATAACACTGCATGAAATGAGGGGGCAAAAACTAAACAGACGAAATGCTAATCTCAACAAAGAGTATGACTTTCCTTCTCAGACAGCTGACAATAATTATAAAGGAAGAGATATTAATGTTTAAAAAAATTAAAACGTAAAAACAAACACAGCTCTTCACGCAGGCTTCACAGATGGAATGTAGATATTGGTAGCGAGACTTCGCGCATGACGGGTAAATCTAAATATAATTAGAAGCAGCAGTTCTCAGAGAAAACACCAATTGGTGGAAAAGTCTGTGCATTTCTTGTGTCTCAGGCTGAAGTGAGGAGGTGTTTAGCATTTCTAATGGATAGAGCGCTCTCGACAACTGACACACAACAGGAAAAAAACCTCAAAGAACCAACAGTTTATGAGTAAGTCATCGACCACCATATGGTGCATTGATCACTAATCATACTACTCGTGCTAATATAAGCGAAAACAGGGACTGATTGATAGAACAAGCATGATACCAGATGTAAAGAGGGATATACATACATGTTGAGAGTAAAAGGGATATATGAGACATGAAACACAAAACAAAGGAATGTTAAAATAGTTTTTGCTTAAAACCATCCATTATTGCGTTTCTCATGGTGCTAACATTATTTCCAGACTTGCTTTCAATGTGAGGTATGAAACCCAGATTGTGTTAAGCTGTCTCCTCTGCCACATTCATCTTGCCACAACTAAAGTGTATGACCTTGAAGTTCAACACATGCTAGGGATTCTTCAACTGCCTGTACATTTTTTATCATATATGAGGATTTCGGGACCCGTGTGTTGGGAATAAAAATAAAGAACATGGAAATTATTTTTTTCTTTAATGTGAAAAAAATTAATGTTTATGATCAAAGGAAAACGTTGTTTAAGATGTGTTGTGCCTGAAAACTAAGAACGTTCAGGCGGATGGTATAGGAAAGGCAAATGGCGTACAACCTGACATATTTATTAAAAAAAAAATAGCATTGGAGACCACATTTGCTTTCAATACTCTGTGAATCTTTCAAGCTTTTTTGTGCTGTTAATGGCAGAAATACACTGTTTCAACTTGATAAAAGATAATCTTTATTATTATTGTCTTTGAATCTTAAAATACAAAGTATGCAATTTAAAATAATTATTATTTCACACTTTAGCGGGAATTTTTAATATAAGATTCGCTTCATATCTTTGCACACCGAATATACCCAGATAAATAATATGATTCTTTTTTTATGACTTTAGATTTGAAACAAATTCAGTTTACTGTCACTCTATTTGTCAATAATTCCATCGCAGTATTCTTAAATTTGTTTTGTAGCTTGCCTGTCTATGCATATCTCTATCTGTCTTAAAAGTTCTGTTTGTATGTCTCTCAATCCATCTGTCTGTCTCTCTATCTATCTCTCTTTCTCTCTATATTTTCTTTCTTCTATCTTCTGTCTAGTGAAACAATTAAGATAACCATGTTCTAGGAGCCGATCTGAGCATTGTTTCGGAAATGCTGAGTACAGGCATTAGGAAACATGAAACCCTCAGCACCATAGAAGCCTTTGTTTATTGATAGAAGAGGTGTTTCCGTGATGTTTTACTGTGCTCTCTACCTTTGGTGCCAGCTTACCTGTACAAAGAAAACTGCTGGAAAATGAAACCTAGCTGGGTAAAGCACTATCACTCATCTACTTGGGTTCGCAAGATTTTCGCAATGCATTTCGCGTCCTGTCTGTTTAAGACATTCATTTAACAACTATTGTAAGAAGAAATAGATGTAATGTCAGTTCCTCAAGGAACTCATAACTTTGACCTTAAACACTCTTTGGTTTTCGGGCATCAAAAGCAATAGTGTATTTAACTTATAGAAGAAATATTAGTGATTTCGAACACTCTTGCTATGTATGGTTTAGGCCTTTTGGGCTCACTACTTGATGAAACGGTTGTGGCGGGCTAGAGAGGATAAAATGAAGCCCATTGTTTTTTTTAATGGGATTGAGAACCCGCAGTTATGTACGGCTTGTTCTCTTGATTCCTTGTGTGTTTTACTACCATTTTGTTATCGCGTCACGGCAATGTCAAGTATGGTGAAACATGCGTTGGCTCTTTTTTACCCACAGTGATGACTATACAATTTATACAGTCGAAGTCATAGGCAATTACTTAAATGCAAATATCATTATCCTTCCATGACTCAATGTGGATAAATTTTCTAGCTGCTAGTTTTCCCATTAATTAATACCGGCGCTTGTGTTCATAACAATAAAAAAAAAAAAACAGACAGAAAACAGTAAATATTATTTTCCCCACTCTAAGTTGCGCAATATTGAACACCATAATAAAACCGTTGCAAGATAGAGATTTAACAGCAAGCTTCCTAGAAAAGAATTTAAGACAATGTTAGTCCTTTTTTAAAATTCTGCTCATCATTTGTTGAGCGAAGCAGTAATACGTGACACCTGTGTTTCAATAAAGAGATCTAAAGCGTCGCAGGTGAGCCCAGTTCTGACCTGATTGGTTGGAGCTGTTTATGTCATCAACAGAAAATCGGAATTCTTTTAACTCACAAACGCTGAGTAAAGGTAAAAATGCCTGAAATGTAATAAAGATGGTTAACAGGGCACTAACGCGTTCACTCTTATATAAACCACCCACATTCGTCTCACAAGCATTGCGCACAGACAGAAATTTACATTGAGAAAACGGAACTGAACTGAGATACTATCGAAGACTTTTCACCTTGGCTAACAGATAAAGCGAGGGTATATAAAGAGGACAGAGAAAAACGAGAGGAACGTGAAAAGTTGGGGAAGAGACAGGAGGGCAGAGTTTCGCAGAGAAAAGAGTAGCGACAGAGATTGAGAGAGAGAAAGAGAAAGAGAGAGAGACAAAAGAGAAAGAGAGAAAGAGAGAGAGAGAGAGAGAGAGAGAGAGAGAGAGAGAGAGAGAGAGAGAGAGAGAGCGGAATGAGGTTTCAGGAGTCAGATACCGGTCAACGATCTTACTCATCCTTGTCCATTAGACCCAACACCTTTGAAACCGAAATCTCCCATGGCAGCATAAAACTAAGTTTTAAGTACTTGTACTTGGAAATTAAACCATAAAGACTGTTAAGCTATTGTAATCACTTATATATATAGCTTTCAAAGAGTACTTTAATATAAGCTTGCTCAAAAGAATGTATAATTAATTAGTATATTAGGATATGAATCGTTATATAATCTACAAAATTAGCTGCAGCCATATGAATCAAGCAATGACTCAAGCAACAATTTCCTCCATCAATCAATGAAAGCGGTTTCATCATAGAGATGTTTTTCGTTGTCCTAAATGCAAATCAATTTATCTAAAATCTGTTAGAATTTAAAGTCGTTTCGCGCACTCAAAAGGCATTAAAATCGAGATATGCAAGGGGAGGAAAGATAATACAGTGATGGCGACTGCGCACAGATGTATCGATAATACGATAATGAGAAGTGGGAGACTATTGCTGTCTGGTTTAAAAAAATAATATAAAACAGAGACGGAGATTCATATAAAAGGTCGCACTCATTACATCTGGAAATTCATCTACAATTTTGTAGTTCTAAATAACTTTGAAAATGGCACCTAAACAGGACATGAACTTTATAAAGTGTCAGTAACCACATCTAGAACACTGATTACGCTGCAAGAAAAAAATCAAGAGTTCAACTTTCTTTGATGTGTAACGATTCGACTCTGAGTGCAAGAAAAGATGAAACGTTTTTAAAAGGCACGAAGTGAATTCTTTTAAAGATATTTTCTTAACTGCTGAGAGTTGTTTTTGTTTTCTTTTTTTTTTTTCGCAGCGATCTAACTTTAAGACGGTAAAAGGATGAGCAAAACCTGCGCTCATTAAATTATTGTTCAACCTAAGTGTTTCACTTGCTCTTCCTTACTGCTCTCTCTCTCTCTCTCTCTCTCTCTCTCTCTCTCTCTCTCTCTCTCTATCTATCTATCTATCTATCTATCTATCTCTATCTCTCTCTTTCGCTCTCTCTATCTATCTCTATCTCTCTTTTTCTCTCTCTATCTCTCTCTCTCTCTCTCTCTCTCTCTCTCTCTTTGTTTCTCTCTTCTAGCTGTATGTTTCCCTCTGGTTATCGCCTCGGCCTTTTCCGTTCTCTGCTGTTCCTCTGTCTGCTCAACCATTATGCCACTCTGTCTCTTTAATATCTTCTTGATTTTGATCCTCCGCCTTCTCTCTAACTTCCTCTCTGTTACTGGTTCTTTCTTGTTCTTTCTTTCTCTCTCTCTCTCTCTCTCTCTCTCGCTCTCTATTTATCTATCTATCTATTTATTTTTTCATCTCTCCTTCTCTCAAGGTACTATGGGGCTAGAAAATATGATGAAATTTAAATACATGTAACTCGGTTTAAAAGTAATGCGAGATAGAACTTGAAACAATTTAAGACAAAGCTGAAGTTCTTGAGACAGGTAGCATTTGCTATTGTTTAATCATGCATAGGAGATTGTCTATTGCCATTTGATTCCTAAGAAATAAGCACCCCAAGTGACTTCGCTTTTATGGTATATAACGATGACTAGACTAGTGTATTTCACCTTGTAACCAGGACACTCTCAGTATCAATCGACCTAAAAAAAACAGAAAAGAAGCTAAATGATTAAAGACAAAGCAAAAATATGCCAAGAATGTAAGTAACTCCATAAAAACCTTAGGTTTGTTTCATTCGTTACCATTATTAATTTATTTTCCATAGTAAGTTAGTGATATGAGAAGAATTGGAAAACAAAAGCACCCAAAAAACCAAGCACCTGAGTCGGAGCAAAGCTCAGCGCTGGTCGACGTTATTTAAAGTAAAGATCTTTAGAATTTTGATAAGACTAAGATAACAGTTTTGATTATATCCCTTATCATGTTTTTGACTTGTTCAAAACATTCAAACTGGTTCAATATAACTCCCAGAGAGTTTAAAGGTGATAGCTGAAAAACATTATTCTACCACTATTTATTCTTATAAATGATAAGAATAACTAAAGATTCAAATTACCCAAATTTTAAAACCATCATCGTTTATAACGATCAGTCCAAAGAGAGGATGGACATTGTCAAAAAAATATATTTTAGGAAAAAAAAAAAACGACCATTGACTTTTACAGTTCATAAAAAGCGTGAGAGAGAGAGAGAGAGAGAGAGAGAGAGAGAGAGAGAGAGAGAGAGAGAGAGAGAGAGAGAGAGAGAGAGACAGACAGACAGACAGACAGACAGACAGAAAAAGAGAGAGACAGAGACAGACAGACAGACAGACAGAAAAAGAGACAGACAGAGCGACAAACAGGCAGATAGGGAGGGAAAGAAAGAAAGAGAGGCCTAGACAGACAAAGATGGAAAACGAGACATTGAACTACAGGGAGCGAGGTGGAGAAGTCACGAGAGGCTAGGAGAAGAAGAGAAAAAGAAAGAACAAGGGACAAAGAGAAACTCAGACACAGATACATGCAAAGCTAAAGGCAACGAGAAGAAAAGAAATGAGAAAGAGAGATGGCTTGAGAAATATCTATTAAGAAAAGACATAGGCCTAAGTGAAGATAAACCAGTAAGTCGATAGACAAGAAAACAAAACAAAAATAAAACCAATAGCATACTCAGAAAAGCGTATGCAAGAGATAGTTTGAAAAAAGACTATGACTATGAAAAAGCAAACGTAAATATAAAAATTTGATCCTATTAATTTTATGTTCAATGTTTCTTAAAACTGTTATTGTTATTCATTTTCAAATTAGTTTTGATTTATTTACACATTTCAAATAGCAACTCATCGTTGTTTCGCGTTATTTTCCTTCACTTTTATGGATCCTCATACTTAGTTCTCTGCCCATTGATAAGACAGTGGAGCCCTGCACCTGTTACCAGGATGGTTTCGCCACGCGTGTCGACAAGTTTCCCCATTGTTTACAGCCTCTGGGCGGTAGCTACACGGCTGCATTGTTTATAGACTTCTTGCTATTTTGTTCTGTTTATGCCATCAGGAAATCCATTCCCTGATTGTCTGTATCTTTTCGTTCATGTTCAACAGGTAGACCTACAACTGAGGGTATTCTTTGACTCACAAACTGAGGAAATAATGTCTCTCTCTCTCTCTCTCTCTCTCTCTCTCTCTCTCTCTCTCTCTCTCTCTCTCTCTCTCTCTCTCTCTCTCTCTCCCCCCTCTCCCTTTTCTTTCAGACACCCTATTCTTACCTCTATCTCTTCATCTCTCTCTCTCTCTCTCTCTCTCTCTCTCTCTCTCTCTCTCTCTCTCTCTCTCTCTCGTTATGTGTGTCTCTCTCGGTCTGCGTGTATTTATCTCCCTCTCTGGCACCAAACACACATACCGATTGCTTATTATCCCTGGTGGAGCGACATGCCATGACCCGACACTCAACTTTCCACGGTCTGGAATGCCATGCACGAATATCGGTACTATAATTTTCTGGCATTCTCAGCTACTACTTGCCATGCTGTTACAACACAAACATAATTCAATCCTGTGTTATTGTTGTAAAAGCTCACCTTAGAGAGAAAACCTGTCTTAACATTGTTGTAAAAGCTCACCTTAGAGAGAAAACTTGTCTTAACATTGTTGTAAAAGCTCACCTTAGAGAGAAAACTTGTCTTAACATTGTTGTAAAAGCTCACCTTAGAGAGAAAACTTGTCTTAACATTGTTGTAAAAGCTCACCTTAGAGAGAAAACTTGTCTTAACATTGTTGTAAAAGCTCACCTTAGAGAGAAAACTTGTCTTAACATTGTTGTAAAAGCTCACCTTAGAGAGAAAACTTGTCTTAACATTGTTGTAAAAGCTCACCTTAGAGAGAAAACTTGTCTTAACATTGTTGTAAAAGCTCACCTTAGAGAGAAAACTTGTCTTAACATTGTTGTAAAAGCTCACCTTAGAGAGAAAACTTGTCTTAACATTGTTGTAAAAGCTCACCTTAGAGAGAAAACTTGTCTTAACATTGTTGTAAAAGCTCACCTTAGAGAGAAAACTTGTCTTAACATTGTTGTAAAAGCTCACCTTAGAGAGAAAACTTTTTGGCAAAAGCTACAAAAGTCCAAATCAACGAAAAGATATGATTTGAAGCTTTCACCACGAACCGAATCTGAGAGTTTTCGGAAAGGCTGGACAATTGAGAATACTTGCAACTTAGAGATGATAAAGGGCATAAAACCTTTAGTATCGCATCCGCCATTAAGTGTGCGGAGTAGTTCAGCAATAAATATTTCAAAACTTGAATTAGCATTTATTCACTTCCAGATTTTTAAAGGTGTCACGTTTGTTTTACCTGTTTGAGAGGAATGCAGTTCAGATGAGTTGCCTCACACTACTCGCATATCAATTTTTTTTTTTTTTTACAGGAATAGCATATAGACTCTAGGTTCCTTGATATAAAGCCTACCGTATCTAAAGCGGCTCAAAGAAACAGTTTGTCCTTTTCCTGCCATTGCCGTTTTAGTTCCGATAAAAGATTTCTACATTTATTAAAGGTGTTAGTTAAAAAGCAATGCATGCAGCCTTATACTTCGTGATCCCGGAGTATACAAACCGCTTTTGATGCAATAAAGTAATATCTAAACCTTGCAATTTCCATATTGAACTAAAAAATCTTATAGCGACATTTGTATATAGGAGTTTAAATTCTTTCTCGGCTTGTAGATGATATTGTTAAATGAGGCCAAGCCAAACAGCTCAGCTGGGATTCTATTCGTTCGTATAATGTATGGTCTTTTTAGCATCAAGTTCTGTGTATGACGAATCATTATCATGAAGATGCTTCAGTGATAGTTCTGCTAGACTTGGAAATCAGGTGAGAATTAGATTATGCAAATATTTCCTTCATGCGTTGACTGTCATTAAAACTTCATAACAGCTTGATTTTCTAATGTTACTTTTCTCAACTATTCACGACTTATTGCAAAGTTTTTAAGTTAGCTTTAAATTACTGATGTTTGTCTTTCTCATTCATTGCAAGTCATGAACAGAGCTATAAGAAGATGATTAAACAAAGTTTAAGAAACACGATTGTGACAACAACAACAACAACAACAACAACAACAACAACAACAACAACAACAACAGCAACAACGACAAGAACAGCAACAACAACAACAACGACAAGAACAACAATCAAATACAAATTATTTTTCTTTTATTGACAGAATAGAAATATTATATTGATCATTGCAAAATCATCGCTCATTTCCACCATTCAAGTTCAGCGATAACAGAGTGAACCTTGCTTTGTATTATTTCCAACAAAACAGACTGCAGTTCCCAAACGACTAGTTTATAGAGTAAACAGAGTTGTTTGGGTACCCAGCCTGTGACACTCCATCACTCACCGTTTGTTTGGTTCTCTGGAGAGTGACAAAAAACTTCGGCGGCACGCAATCGCTCCTTCTTTTCGAATTTCTTCACTCACAAAAACATAAAATAAAACAAAACAAAACAAAAAATAGAAAATAAATAAAGCAAACAGCTCTGACATCATGGCTGCAATTATTTGTCTTTCTCCTGGAAAAGGCAACAATCAATTTGCTATATGCTAATTTAAAAACTATTTTTTTTTCTTGATATGGTTTGAATAAGGCCTAAATAGGTTACAAGTTGGAAACGGAAGAGTAGAGTTTTACGAACTTGTCCTTTGCATCAATCGGAAGTAACATCATAGCTCCACAAATAGAATGGTTTGGCGAGATTTACTGCCTGTTTTTAAAAAACCGAGTTCATCCATCGAATGTCATCTTCCCAATAAAATCAAGTAATGTCGAAGCTACTCATTGTATGCTAAGATGTCCAAAAGTATTAAAGAATGTGAAAAGAGTCTTTCACTCCCGTTTGAATGAAGGGAGCAACAGTATCATGGGTGTAGGCAATTGTAAGAACAGCGCTGAACATTGTTATCCAATTTTGGATTATTAGGTCATTTAGTTGAATTGAGAATTGTGGATAATTATTATTTCATAATTGACATACAAATGCTTGAAAGTTTTCCTAATCATAATCAGAGGACTATTGGGAAACAAACTTACATTCGATATTTAAGCCAACTTTTGGTTTAAACATTTGAAAAGGTCATCAAATTACATTGAACTGAAATGAAGATTTTCCATAAACAATATATTATGAAAATCTAGCATTAATTCGTCATGTTTTTGACGCTTCAGTGTTATCTATGGTAAACATTTAGGCTTTGTGCTAAATTTATTAACGACTGAAACATAGCACTTATCAGATCGTTGTAAGGACATCTGATTCTCGTGTGGATGGACCAACGATGGTAAAATGGAGTTTAGTGACATTCTGCCGGTAGTTCGGAAAGGACATCAAACACTTACTGTTGTTCAATACAATCACTACATTGGTAGAGTTAACATGTATAACAGACATAAAGACGCGCGGAAGATGGAAACCGAGAGGGAGAGAGAGAGAGGGAGAAAGAGAGAGAGAGAGAGAGAGAGAGAGAGAGAGAGAGAGAGAGAGAGAGAGAGAGAGAGAGAGAGATGAATAGAGAGAGAGAGGGAGGAGAAGAAGGAGCAATATAGGGAAAAGACAGAAACAGAGAAAAAGAAAAAAAAATTAAAATAAAAGTAGGGAAGTGTGCGCCGGATAGAGATAAAAGAATTTCAACTAGTCCCTTTTAATAAACAAGTGCCTTTCTTATTGTCTTTAGAAAACTTAAAAAATTACAATTTTGGGAAGATTAAGAATTTATATAAATAGCTAAATAAGCACAGCTAAAATCAAATAATAAGTTTGTTTTTTTATTCCCCCCCACCCAAAAAAAAAAAAAAAAAAAAAAACAAGTAAATTACTGAAAAAAAAAACAACAAACCATTTTTGGCCAATATCATACACACAAATTTGTGGTAAATGAAAATCACAATACACAGTCCTTGGATCTGGTTCGCAAAAATATTTAGTTTAGCCTTTACACTCAGTGAAATATCCAATTTTTTTTACTTCAGTGACCCGTGTCAACGAAAGTGATAACAGAATGATGACACAATAGAACAAAACAAAACGAAGACAAAATTCTGCATTTTTCAATCAGCTCATCCGTCAGTCTCTTCGTCGACACGTTTGAATATTGTATTCGCGCAGTAAAGGCTGGCCTTGTGAGGCTGCTCTATCTCACTCTGACCTCAATTTATCCACATGGCCTCAACTTTTGCTGTGAAAACTTTCTACATATTTTTCTTTCTCTCCAAGGTTTTCAGATCTTACCATTTACTTTCTTTTGAACTTTTCAATCTTTTTTGTGTGTTTGATTTTTTTGCCCCCACCATCTTCCATACTTTCCACCCCTTCTCTCTATCTTTATATCTCTCTATCATATTATTATCTTACCTCCTGCTCAGAAAATCTACCACTCTCTCTCTCTCTCTCTCTCTCTCTCTCTCTCTCTCTCTCTTTCTCTCTCTCTTTTTTTTAACCTCTCTCTCTCTCTTTCTCTCTCAGTCGCCTTTTCTCTGTCATTTTTAACTGATTGTATTTTCCTTCTCTTTCCTTTCCACTCTCTCACTTTCGCTCATAATTATGTTTCTCTGTAATTGACAGGCTATCAGTTTCAAAGTCTCAATCTTTCTGTCCCTCACCATGTCCCTCAGTCACTGGCTGTGTGACTCAATCTCTCTCTCTCTCTCTCTCTCTCTCTCTCTCTCTCTCTCTCTCTCTCTCTCTCTCTCTCTCTCTCTCCCTCTCTCTCTCTCTCTCTCTCTCTCTCTCTCTCCCTCTCTCTCTCTCTCTCTCTCTCTCTCTCTCTCTCTCTCTCTCTCTCTCTCTCTCTCTCTCTCTCTCTCTCTCTCTCTCTCTCTCTCTCTCTCTCTCTCTCTCTCTCTCTCTCTCTCTCTCTCTCTCTCTCTCTCTCTCTCTCACTCTCTCTCTCTCTCTCTCTCTCTCTCTCTCTCTCTCTCTCTCTCTCTCTCTCTCTCTCTCTCTCTCTCTCTCTCTCTCTCTCTCTCTCTCTCTCTCTCTCTCTCTCTCTCTCTCTCTCTCTCTCTCTCCCTCCCTCTCCCTCTCTCTCTCTCTCACTCTCTCTCTCTCTATCCCTCTGCCTCTCACTCTCTCTCTCTATCCCTCTGCCTCTCTCTCTCTATCCCTCTGCCTCTCTCTCTCACTCTCTCTCTCTATCCCTCTGCCTCTCTCTCTCTCTCACTCTCTCTCTCTCCCTCCTCTCCCTCTCTCTCTCTCTCTCTCTCACTCTCTCCCTCCCTCTCCCTCTCTCTCTCTCACTCTCTCCCTCTCTCTCTCTCTCTCTCTCTCACTCTCTCTCTCTCTCACACTCTCTCTCTCCCTCTCTCTCTCTCTCTCTCTCTCACTCTCTCCCTCCCTCTCCCTCTCTCTCACTCTCTCTCTCTCACTCTCTCCCACTCCATCCCTCTCTCTCTCTCTCACTCTCTCCCTCCCTCTCCCTCTCTCTCTCTCACTCTCTCCCTCTCTCTCTCACTCTCTCCCTCCCTCTCACTCTCTCTCTCTCTCACTCTCTCACGCTCACTCTCTCTCTCTCACTCTCTCCCTCTCTCTCTCTCTCTCTCTCTCTCTCTCTCTCTCTCTCTCTCTCTCTCTCTCTCTCTCTCTCTCTCTCTCTCTCTCTCTCTCTCTCTCTCTCTCTCTTGTTTTCCCTTCCATCTTATTATAGGCGCTTTTCGGCCGTTTCTCCCTAAAATTAGTATAAACAAATTTGATTATGAAAAAAGAAGAGTGGAATAACAAGTTTGTATTTTGTCAAAATAATAAAAAAAATTGATTATCAATTTATCTTTTTACTCTAATACTATTTTGGCTCTTATTGTTTTTAAGTTTATTCTTTTAACCATCAACTAAAACATCTTTACCTTTTTAACTTGTGTCACAGAAAATCCCGTTACATATCTTTCATATCCATCTCTGTATTGAAAAGCGTAATTTTTTTTTATAAGATAAATCTGATAGTGTTTTTTTTTTTTTCTTTTTTATTTTTTTTTTTTTGTTGCTTTTTTTTTACGTCAACTAAAAATTGGAATTAGCATTATTATGTTACCTTGGGAGTCCTAAAAGCTATCTGATATCCTGTTGTGATATTCATAGCCTTTTTATGAATACCCATTAGATAAAATGTAGATTAGGTATTTTAAATTCATATTCAACACGTTTTGCAATTCAGAAGATATAGGCTTACTATTAGCTCATCGACATTTTGAATGGAGCATCATGCTTGGTTTGAGCAGGATATGCAAGCAAGTCGACTCTTTCTGAGGGGAAAATGTCATTGTGCTTGTCGTCCTATCGAATTCCCCTTCCTCTAAAACATTATACCTCTTTCCAGGTGTATTAACTCGTTGACTTCTTCAAGAAGTTTTGCAGGCTTACCGTGTTTTTTCCAGTTTCGCCTCGCCACCCTTGTGAGCGCCTATTTACTAAGAAAAAAAATAAATCTGATTTTTATTGTTGGGAGAACTTAGATTTATTTTTGAATAAATAAAATATACAAATAATGCACGAAAAAAAAAAAGATTATGTGTCATTGCAAGTTCTTCCCTACACAATATTGGTCGACAGGACATTCGACAATTTAACATTGATCGGTGAACTCAAAGACGATGGTATACTTTCAGTAAAACAAAACGGGATACAAATGAACTGTAGGCAGAAAGCTAGAGAAAGGAGATCATTCAAATTTAGTGGCAATCCTACACTGCACTTTCTTTTCCCACTTCTTGTGTTTCCACAACCAATTTACCATCAGCTGGTTCGCTGTTGGTTCCACCCCATTAGGGCTGCTCCCTGTCACTACAAGAATCATTGGTTTCTAATGCCAAGGGACATCCTCTGGAAAGAAAAGATCTATTTTAGGTGCCGCAATACAGAGACGAAACGAGATCAATTATTAAAGACTGATTACTAACAGTTTGAGGCTAGGCCTTAGGCACAAAAAATGATCCCAAGCACGATTGCGTAATTAAATGAAGCAAGTATTTAAAGACTTTAAAAAGTATGTAGCAAGTAGACGGGCTAAAAGATAATGAAATTTTAAATGCCATGGATGGGTTTTTTTTTTTTAAATCGAGGAAAACGTTCCCACAAAATCTGCGAGACAAAGTTACCACAGACTTTTATAGCTAGACGTGTTGACATAAACTGACGAGGTTGTTTAGAATGGAAGGATCGAATAGTAGCATGGGTTATGTAAACCAAGAAGTGGAAGTGCCTTCAGACAGGGAAAAAATAATCGATTAGGTGAATGAGAGCGTATATTGTATCATGTTTCGGCGGATATTTTTGTTTTATTTTTTGATAACACGTCAACTAAGAGTGAAGAGTGTTAAACATTAAGTTAAACCAGACAAAACCTACATGAGCGGACATCTTCGAGAGAAAGAGAAAAAGATGACTCTATAATCTATCTGACTCATGATTATACTTCATCCTCTGTTTACAGACTATTGTATGAAGACGAGAGAATGCTTGATTTTTTGTAGTTTGAGATTCCTAAAAAAAAAGTATCACTTTCTCTAGGAATTAAGAAAATTGATGCCAACATGGAGGGTAGTTTGATCATGCCAACCATTGATAATAGAAAGACAGTGATTTTCAACCACCCAAAAATTACAGTCAGTTCAGAAAAGTCTGTGAAGCACTCTGAAGAGACATTACTGTTGTCTATAATGGAGTCATTGAGTCACCTGACAAATTCAACAGAACAGGATTAGTCAAGGGAAAGCGAATGTGGATAAAAACAACACGGCCTTGTAAGTTGACGGCGGTTAAAGATGCAGATTCAGCGTTACAGTGGTATTGTTTTGGACCAATGTATTAAACGCAGGAATGATCTTTGTTCTAGCTTGGGAAAACAAAATCATCAGTTTTAAACAGTAGAGAGGTCAGGAGTAGAGAAGACATAAGCATCAATGCTGAGCATCTTGATGAAGAACAAAGGTTTAAGATTGTGTCAAATGACTGTCGAGTGAATGCAAACCGTCGGGCATAAAAAGAGAGGTTTTTCTTTTCAATAAAGGGATCGCTGTGCATAGGATGGTGAAAAATCTAGGCGGATTTCAAAGTTTAAAGGCTTAACGTCAATGAGTCTTGAGTGTGACGAATAAAATTGACGATAACAAAGCGAGAACCTGTATTTTTTTTTTACTTAAAAAATGTTAAGAAAGGAGAAGGTGATCGCGGTTGACTTATTAATGAAAAAGGTGGTCGAGAGTAAAGATTGAATGTTGAAGAAGGTCGTCGAGAGTAAAGCTTGAATGTTGAAGAAGGTGGTCAAGAGTAAAGATTGAATGTTGAAGAAGGTGGTCGAGAGTAAAGATTGAATGTTGAAGAAGATGGTCGAGAGTAAAGATTGAATGTTGAAGAAGGTGGTCGAGAGTAACGATTGCATGTTGAATTGAAGAAGGTGGTCGACAGTAAAGATTGAATGTTGAAGAAGATGGTCGAGAGTAAAGCTTGAATGTTGAAGAAGGTGGTCGAGAGTAAAGATTGAATGTTGAAGAAGGTGGTCGAGAGTAAAGATTGAATGTTGAAGAAGGTAATCGAGAGTAAAGATTGAATGTTGAAGAAGGTGGTCGAGAGTGAAGATTTAATGTTGAAGAAGCTGGTAGAGAGTGAAGATTTTATGATGAGGAAGTTGGTCAAGAGTAAAGATTTCCTGGTCAGGAAGTTAGTCTAGATATTTAAGAATTGTATTGAGGTACTTAATCGACATAAGAGATATAAGGTTTAGGAGATGGTTGAGATTGAAGAGTAACTGTGGCAAAAATTGTTGGTGACTGTTTACATCACTTTTGATTTTTGGTATACTATACTTACAAGGCTCTTTATATTTTTTATCAAATAGTCTTTTTATAAGTCCCGGACCCGTGAGGAGAGAATACAAAAATATCTTAGTCCACGTCTACAATCTAAAGGAGAGATTCACATACAAAAAAACATGTCTAATTTTAACCTCATGGCCATCCTCCCTTTAAAGTTCTCAAAGGAATTATATACAGAATTTTAAATCTTTTTGCTCCCACCTAAAATATTATGGTCATGGAGATGGCGCCTGAAACCTTTTACGCTAACTTAGTCTACTTTAAAAGATTGCAGCGCTAGTTGGCCTTGTGGTAGCCGAGAATTTCTGACAAAGGAAGCAGACAGTAGCTCCATCTGGTCTTGACAGCATCTATTCAGTGGTCTAACTTCAAACAAAAATGAGTGAAGGAAGGCGGACACGTCAGGATTGAAACTGGCGCGCTGAGCAAGGAATAGGCAACCGGTTGAGTGCACGAAGGGTATCACATTTTGGCAAGTCCGTGGTGCACCTTAAATAGTCTATCAGAGACTTCACTGACAACTTTGAACACTTCTTCTCTGAGGATTATATTCTGGGTAAGCCTTTGTATTACAACAGATCTCCCATTTGCTGATAAGACTTTGCGTCATATACTGCGTACTGTAGAATACTATTAGCAGATACTTGTTGATGCCTGAGCTGTATTATTCAGCACACAAATGTCACATAACATGCAGAATTTGTTATTGCTAGGAACAGATTTAAGTTCAACTCTTTCATTTTAAAAAATTCCCTTAAGTTGGAGTAACCGCTGATCCAAAAATCACCCAACTGTTCCAAATTCATCAGAGCAAATAGAACCCGTCTCATTAAAATTGGTTTCGAGCCAACACTGTGATATTTGTTATGCGCCCTTGGTAATGCCTAGAAATCTTTTAACGCAAATTGTGAGCATCAGATAAGCACATAACTTTCTTTGGGGGTAATTTTTCCCATCTTCATAACTGCGTTTGATCAAAACTGCTCGGTTCATTATAAGTTAAAGTAAAACTAGACACAATTCCATGCCACTTCTGAAGAGATCGTTAGGGAAACTCCACAATCCCGAGACTTAGTTGCGCTCTATTGTTCCTATTTATAATAAAGTCCGTTGGTTGAATTTGTCTTGGGGATAGCGAGGGGTTATCATGCCGTTAAAGTATTCGTCTAGTCATTCAAGTTTTTTTTACTCTTTTAATAACAACATGTTTTTCTTAGGAACTATTAAAACAAAAAACAAAACAAACAAACAAACAAAAAACCCAGAAGCTCCATAGGTATTAGAGACTTCTTTAAGTTTCTTATTTCAATTTCCTAAACCTAGGATCCTTCTCGACCGATCATTGAAAAATAGAAAACAGAGCTAACACCAAAAAATTACAAATGGCTGTTGCGTTTGGCTCAACCAAATATCGAGTGTATTAGAGAACGTACAGAACGTGCATCTTTCATAACATACTTATCGCCAGACTTGCTTGCTCCTTTTTTCGAGTATTTCAATTATAAGGCCCATTACTCTACTGAAAGGCAGTGTCCAGACACTAGTTCCTGTGGAAACTATTTATGTCAAGGCAGTAAAGAGACGCTTGAGACTAAATTATTCAAAGGTGATACACACTCAGACAAGCACAGTGGGAGACGAGCACCCCGTTACAGTGTATGACAAACTATCCGATCACTTGTTTATTCTTGAAAGCTCTCTAGCTTTTGTTGCTGGAAAGCATCTTTATCTTTACATTCCTTGTGGGGCCAGTAATAGAATTTGACTCGTTCGATAAATTTCATGCGAAATTTTATGATAGTAAATGCGTTCAAATTAGATTGTTAAAAAGGGAAAGAGAACTGATTTGATTGCAGTTAAGGGAGTAAAGGTTTACATTCACATTTATAAATAGAAATCTGAACGTTTCAAACATTGTCAGTCACTAACATAGACATATGACTTATAGAGGTCAACATTGGATGTTGAGAAAAATTTAAGAGGGGCAAAGAGAGAGGGGAAGGTAGAGAAAAGGTGAAGAGAGATACTTGAATAGATTTAGAAAGACATTTGCAAAATGTGAGGGAGAAAGAGAGAGAGAGAGAGAGAGAGAGAGAGAGAGAGAGAAAGAGAGAGATAGAGAGAGAGAAAGAGAGATAAAGAGAGAAACAGAAAGAGAGATAAACTTTGTGTCGACTCTACAAGACTTCGATAAAGTTCCGATTCTTTTTTTACTTTGGCCTCTAAGCATTTTTGCACGCCTAAAAGAGGATTGAATGATATAGCTTTTAAAGCTATGCTAAGAGCTTAGAGTATTGAAGCGATACTCCCATTCAAAACAAGCAGAGAAAGAGGCTTATGATTAGATTAAAACCAAACAAAAAAATGAGCTCAAGAAGTAAAGGCTTATACAACATCATATAATGGCCTACTGTACAAAGTGTAAAAATTATCTAAGCAACAATCCGAAGCGTAAAAGGGCAAACAAAGATTAATATATTTTTTTTTAATTTCCAATATTTCTTCCGTGTTGGAATACGAGAGAGGGGGGGGTGGGGGGGGGGGGGGGGGTGGAGAAGGAGCGAGGGAGGGGCTGCGCAAAAGAAGCTAATAAAAACTATCACACCTGCAAGTAATGTAGACATCTGTCTTTATTTAGAGTTGGTTTATCTTAGAGAGCTCGGTGCCTATCGCCCCAAATCGTCTACTGATAGTATCAGAGTTATTTATTCATAATGCCCTTGTCGCACTTATTCACGAACAATTGATCCACAAAATAATTTTGAAACATTCTAGGAATTACATTTACGATTTGTCTTAAAGTTATTAATTATTTTTGCCTTGTTGATATAATTTAAATACAGTAATTTCATAGGAAAAAAATTAGATTTGGCTTCTTAGGACAGTCTTTCTCTGAATGATGTGAGTACATCTTGTTTAACTTGATAATTATAACGTCTACAGCAGATGACAGCATAGCCACTTTCATTTTTCAGATTGTATAACTTATTTTATCCCACTGTTTCTACCTACTGTGGTAGAGTTACTGCAGTGAGGCAAAGTGTTAGAGACAGTGAAAAATATAAAAAAAGAGGTGAAACTGAATGAGTGATAGAGAGAGAGAGAGAGAGAGAGAGAGAGAGAGAGAGAGAGAGAGAGAGACTCAAACATTACTCATTGAATGAAAGAAAATAATACATTGAAGAAATTTCGGTATAAATTTGAAATTTGATCATGTATACACATACACATACACATTATATATATATATATATATATATATATATATACATATATATTATAAGGAGGTTTGAGGTATTATAAAGTTGTTTTATGCCCTACTCATATATTCTCATGAAGTGCTAGTAACATGCTTGTCATGAGAATATATAAGTAAGACTTGACAGCATAAATATCCAAATCAGATTTATCGTTGGTGTAACCTTAGTGCTAGCCTGAAGGGCAAATCGACTCCACAGACAGATAGGAAAGTAATAGGACCCATCACAGACCTCATCATTCCCTTCTCCCTCTCAGATCTACTAGCTTTAGCTACATAGTTTTATCTATCTACCCAGCCCTCTTTTTTTATAACAGATCATCACTCTAAAAGCTTTTTTTTCCCCCTTATATCTAAACGTCTCCGTCTGTCAAAGCAAGCGTAATCTACATCTAAAATATTTTTCAAAAAGCTGCAATCGGAATTAATCTACGAAACGCAGAAGGAATGATTGGAAACTAATCCTCTAAATGCCATTGACCTCATCCTTCTCAAAAGCCTTAAGCGTTGAAAGAGACGCTGGCAGCTTCTTCTTACAGAATGCTATAAGAGGTTCGTTTTCCTCCCCAAGTTTTGTTTTTATTTTTAGTTTTATTTTGAATTCTAAGCGAGAAAAAAAAATAAAAAGGCAGGTTTATGACCGAATATATTTTGTAAAAGAAGGTATTAGCTTTTCTTTTTGTGCCGAAAAATGAATAAAAAAAACCCGATTAGTTTCTGAAGGAGTTGATTTTTTGTGTGTGTATGTCGCTGGCCATAAGTCAATTTAATGATCGAACACTTGCTGTCAAAGTTTTAAACGAATGTTAGAAATGATTTTATAAAGTACTTTCAATAAGGCAGTAGATTTTAAGCCGTTCAAGCAAAAAAAAAAAATGTATACAGCGAGATCAGAAGGTATAAAAAGCTTTGAAAAGATTACTTCAGGTGGTCCTTTTTTTATTTTATTTTCAAAACTTCATTTAACGTCCCAGATAAAAAGTCTTCCTTTTGTCGATTTATTAGTTCTCAAGAAAAGAAAAGAGAAAACTTGTAATGCTATCTACTTTTTCTGTTAGTGAACAAAATATTTGATATCCAAGGACATGCCACTTTCATCATACACAAA
>JAWDGP010007571.1:220000-237500 GCA_033675545.1 Elysia crispata
AATTCAGGAGCAAACAATGTTACAGATTGCAATATCAAAGTTTTGCCATGGATATTTGAAAGTCTTTCCAAAGAGAAAGTGCTTTCCTGCCTTCTTCAACAATAACTGCTTTTTCAATGAATTATCATTATTATTATTATTATTATTATTATTATTATTATTATTATTATTATTATTATTATTATTATTATTATTATTATTATTATTATTATTATTATTATTATCATTATCATTATCATTATTATTACTACTACTACTACTACTACTACTACTACTACTACTACTACTACTACTACTACTACTACTACTACTACTACTACTACTACTACTACTACTATTACTACTGCTGCTGCTGCTGCTGCTACTACTACTACTACTACTACTACTACTACTACTACTACTACTACTACTACTACTACTACTACTACTACTACTACTACTACTGCTACTGCTGCTGCTGCTGCTGTTACTACTGCTACTGCTACTGCTACTACTACTCCTAACTACTACTATTACTACAACTACTACTACTCCTAACTACTGCTATTACTACTACTACTACTACTACTACTACTACTACTACTACTACTACTACTACTACTACTACTACTACTACTACTGCTACTGCTGCTGCTGCTGCTGTTACTACTGCTACTTCTACTGCTACTACTACTACTACTACTACTACTACTACTACTACTACTACTACTACTACTACTACTACTACTACTACTACTACTACTACCACTACTACTCATATCATTAACTTCACTGTTTTAATTTATATTAGTATTATATTTAATTATTTAATCTAGATACCCCTTAAGAACAAAAAAAATGTTCAAGACCGAGACAACAACGTCACGACAGAAATCATCTCCGACCTGCGAGTACAATGTGACCAGCTCCTGTACCGACAGTAGCGGGTAAGAGGCCTCATGCCAGGATGTTACCGACGATAGATTCTGGCGAAGCTGACTAGTCAGCAGCAGACATGGCCCAAGTTGGCACCAGAATCTCAGCAACAGTAGCGAAGATTTGTGACCTCTTTGGTTACTGACACGCGAATGTCTTGGAATTCCGGTTCCTGTGTGGAACATCTTTTTATGCAACGGGCAAACTTGTATATATAATACATGTACTTTAGTAGACACACTTGACCCACTGTCTTATAACTGTCAGAATTACTGAGAAATAATTTTATAAAACAGATGTATAATAAATAATTGCAACCCAATATTTCAAAACAGAATATACGGCCGATACTTTATGGAATCATGAAAGTATAGAAGGAGAAAATTTATTGTAAGTCAAAAATCTATTAAAATCTACAGATAAAAAAAAAACAAAAAAAAACCATAAATGAAGGCGTATAATGAAAACACAGTTTCTTACGGCAATATTTTTTGCAAATGTGTTGCCTTGAAATGGTGCTTTTAGATATATCAGTTTCACTCTATAAATACAACGAAACAACTAGCATAAAATGGACAATTGTTTATTATTATTATTATTATTATTATTATTATTATTATTATTATTATTATTATTATTATTATTATTATTATTATTATTATTATTATTATTACTATTATTATTATTGTTTATTAAATGATGAATGAATTGTTGGAAAAAACAAATAGGGTGTTTAAGTTTTCAGGATGAAAGTTATTTTTTGTTACTTCAAGACCTCTCTGACAAAATGTTTAGCTAAGTTTTGTGCCCCTATTACCAAATTACCATTCTACCTTCTTCTACTTCTATTCTATAAACTTCACCTTATTATTATTTGGGATTGTATGCTATGGTTTGCGGGTATGCACGCAATTTATCTGGATTTCTATTGCACATTTTGCTCCCACGCAAGTGATAATATTATTACCGGTATACCTACTATATTCTAGATTTGTACCTGGTATTGTTCACAGTACGCCTTAGTAATAATTATTTCTGAGAGTGCTCTGACAAATACATCTCAATCTCACTGACGAGAGGTCAACCAAATGTATTGGTCTTAATATTTAACCACTGGAATTTGACGCGAGCTTAACGTGAATAAAGTGCACTTGATAAATAGTTTTATAAACTCTGACTTGAGCTGAGAGAAGAGTGGAATCCGCAACTACCTGGACAGACGCTTTCTGTCCATTTTACATGGTTAGAATATAATAATATGTAGCAGAATCAACATCATTATGATTAATAAAAGCAATGACAACAGACGGCAGCAACTATAAAAACAACTTCATCCATCAATAAAATAATACAAAACAACAATGACCAGTTACTGATGATTTTTTACGATCGGAACTTGAGTTGAAGAGTATTAGGAACTAAACCTAAATCTATGTGACTATAGAAATTACTGATTTTACAGCAGCAAACCAAGAGAAACAACAACACCTAAGTAAAAAATCCCACATATGAACCAAATGATCACCCTAGCAGAATTATAACACGGCTACGGAGATGCAAAAAGTAAAGTTTACTATGCAACATCATGCAAAAAAGCATGGTCGTGCTCATGTACAATAGGATAAATGGTTGAAAAGAGAGGGGTGAATTCTATCTTCACGTCCAGGCTAGGTAGCCTTCATAAAAGTTCATACGAATGTCTTTTTTTAATATCTTATTTCTGACAATATAACAGGTCACTCTTGCTTCTTTCAACATTTGACTCATCGGTTTTCTCTCGATCGAGAGGTTGCTGCACCCTATAGGTTTAACACAAAACTGGTGCGTTAAAAATCTATTGGATGTCTCCAGTCCCCTCAGCTAAATAACAATGTGTATCGATTGCACCAGCTTTGATTAGCATAATATGTTGTTGAACTTCAAACCTTGTCCATATTAACACAACTTTAAGAATAAGTTTAGGTTCGATCGATTCCCAAGCTGCGGGGTTTATTACACGATTTCTAAGAACGTAAAATGGTAAAACGTGTTTCATAACGACACGATTCCTAAGAGCGTAAAATGGTAAAACGAGTTTCATAACAACAAGATTCCTAAGAACGTAAATTGGTAAAACGTATTTCATAATGACACGATTCTTAAGAATGTAAAATGGTAAAACGAGTTCCATAACGACACGATTCCTAAGACCGTAAAATGGTAAAACGTGTTTCATAACGTGGGGCGCTCGCGTGAAATCCATAAAAAAATCTCATTTAAAATGCAGATGAGTAGTTTGCTTCTTTTAATAAACGTGTAGATTTAGATTAAGTTAGAGTAAAAAATATGTTCAACTGTATCTAACCCTGCGAAAGGTTTGTGGAGGAATAGAGCCATTCAAAGTTCATAGCCCGTGACAGAGGACTTCAGAAACACTAGATTATGCCTTTTTACAGATAAAGCATTGATTGGGTCATCGAATGATAGTTTGACTCATCAATGCAGTGGTATATTAAAAATTAAGACAGAACAGAGCAGCAGTTATTATCTTAATATTATCTTAACTATTATCTTAATAATTGGTTTACCATGCGACTACACGCGTCCCAGCAAGACCAGGTCTTGTCGAATGAAATGTGATTAAAAGGATAACAGAATTAACGTAAATCTGTTGAGGGTGGGTAAAACAGGTGTAGTAAAAGTGTATCAAATCTACAGATGTAGAATGGCTGCTCAAAACGAATGAATTAGTTAGGAAGGAAGCTATTGGCTCAGGTTCTAGGTTTTGACCTTAAAGGATAAAATAAGAAAAATGTGACGAATGAACATCTTGAAATGCAATCGCGTGTTTAAAGGTTGCACATCTTATCCATCCCCGGGGGAAGAAGTAAGAGAGATAGTGAGGGGGTAAAGGGAAAAATAAAAAAGTAAACAAGGCAAAGAGAGTCAGATAAAAAGAGAGGCAGCCAGGCAAATAGAATCGAAGCAGAGTGAGTGAGTGAGAGAGAGAGAGAGAGAGAGAGAGAGAGAGAGAGAGAGAGAGAGAGAGAGAGACAGAGAGACAGAGAGACAGAGAGAGAGACAGAGAGACAGAGAGAGAGACAGACAGACAGACAGACAAACAGAGACAGAGGGACAGACAGAGAATAAGGTGAAAGACAAGGGAGGGGGAAGACAGACAGACAGACGGAAGATATAGAGCAAAAGAGTTAGGTGGAGATTAATGTTCTGCTTGTGATTGTATATACTGAGGACAATTTGAAAAAAAAAAATAGATTGCGAGAGACCTAAGAAGCACAATAGGCGTAAATCGACAAAGCGGCATAAATCGGTTTTGCGTTATGTTGTTTGACAAAAACAATCAAGTCAATCTCAGATGTTATGAACTAATCAAGCAAACTCTAGATAAAGCTGGTTTAGTGTAACTTAGCCGAATTTGGTGAGTATGACTTGGACAAAATCGCCCCAAGTCCAACAGTAGAAGAGAAACACGCTGAAACCTTTTATTTATATCATGGGATACTTCTAGGGGTTTTGACATGGAAAGAGAAGGAAAATGATGTAAGAAGATAAAGAGATGCAAATATTGCAACTATTTTTACTTCTAAAACTTTTCCCATAACCAAGTTTCATTTATCAACCTTTTCATTTTTCTCCGATCAATTAGGAAAACAGAGAAAGCCCATGTTTTCATTCTCAGTAATATTTGTGCAATTCATTAACACGATAAAAACGTCGTAATGTTTAACAAACGATTTTGATAAAATTCCCCATTTTACGAGCCACGCAGCCCTTTTGTCACACACTTACGTCATTGATTATGGTTGACGGTTCATTTGATGTGTGCACCCTCCTCCGGGGTTAACAATGATATCAGTTAGCCTGCAGCTTTCAGGTACTTCTCCTTTTATTCTATCATTATCATGAATGGCTACATAGTGTCCCGTATGTCATCTCGATCTTATTGTTAATAGGACATTATATTCGTAATCTTTCATTGTCTCTTTCATGTAAGTCACTTACACTTCTCCTGGTAGGTTGGCAATAATATTTTTTATTCGGTGCCGTAATTTTTCAGCTAATTAACACTTTTTTAAATACCCGTATAAAAAAGGGAAATGACAAATGTGACTTTCAAATCGCTGAAGTTTAAACAAGAGAGAAACTATTGTGCAGATTGTAAGATTGCTATTCTTGGCTTGACGCGTGTAATTACTGTGCTTTATCGTAGGTTTCTAACTGGGACAGATGAGTCCATGTGAGCCTATTCATTCATTCTATCAGACATTGTCTCTATGAAACATAATTTTTTTTTAATAATCAGTACCTTAGTCTTTAATTTAGATCTCCCCCTTCAACCAAACGTTCAACTCTGTCTTTGGCAGTACGCTTCCTAACATTGAAACCCAAGCCTGTCTATTTTCACGTGTCAGATACTGCCAGAAGTTCGTGGTTTTTATATCAAGTGGAGCTAGCAGAGCATTATACTTATAAGCTGATTTTTAAGTAGCATGTTAAAAGCTTTCACTGTCTGAATTTCTTTGAAACCACCCGTCATTGATATGAGCGGTTATAATTTAACTGTCATTTACAATTCACATTCGCTATCATAAACTTTTGAATCGGTTAGGTGTGTATTTTCACATGTTGAACAGACAGCCCGGGACGAACTGTTAAAGAGCTTCTCGGTGCAAAGTGCGGGTTAGCAAGGAAAGAGTTTACAGCTGGATTTAGAACTGATATTTGGCCTCTTTCGGTTCTCGTTAAAATATATATTCTATTCCAGTGTAGGAAAAGAGCAGTAGAAGTGAGCAATTTTTTTTTTCTATGTAAGCTTGTATGTGTGCTCACTACTTACTTTTCGCGGTCTTCACTCAGTTCAGACTTTAAAAATTTTACGGACCTTCCGACATTTTACTTTGGCAAAAAAATTGAATTTTTAAATAAATGAATGGTGTTAATGGTTTAAATTTAAGAATGAAGAAGGTGAGTAAATTTACTAACTTCATCCCTACAGTGAATGCAGCATGCCATGCTTCAATCAAATAGCTATGATAAGCACCGGTGCGATTTCACGGAAAATACACTGTAGTTGATCTTGGTAAGAATGATTATGTAAAATATAACTTTTAAGACTGAAAGCGGGCATAAAAAACGATGAACTTTACGATAATTATAATTCATTTCAAAGGCATTATGCCAGTAACGGTGTAAAGTTCCTATAACGTAATATTATCGGCCTAATTATTTTTATAAGTTTGAAAAAAATAATTTTCTTGCCGCATAAAGTATTTTGATCGTAGTTGTGTTAATCAGAATTCCCCTGCATTCCCCTTGTGGCAGGTATAGTTCATAACCAAACATAAGAAGAATTAACATAATGGTGACATATTACTTTTCATTCATCAAGATAAAGAAGGTAGAGAAATAATGAATGAAAAGATAGCGAGAAAACAACTGAAAAACATATAGACGGACAACGGGAAAAGAGACAAGCAAAGGGGCATAACGATTAGGAAATAACAAGAGCGACACTGAATGAGATACAGAAAAAGACAGAGAGAGACACACACACACATTGACAGAGACCGAGACAGAAAGGCAGACAGATAGACAGAGACAGAGAAGGCTTTTTTTAATCCTATAAACTCCGGTCTCTGTTCTAATCAACAATGAGAGTTGTTAATGTTTGTCTGGTAATTTACACGATGCTCATCCACTGAGCATGAAAACCCAGCACCAATCCCCTCAATTAAAAACACCACCTCCCCTTCTCCTACACGCCTCTTTCTTCTTGTAAACCTATTGATAAAAAAAAAAATAAACGAGGCTTACAATGAGAATCGATCCTAATGTGGTGCAAACAAACCAAAAAAAAAAAAACAATACAAAAACAGTTGCACATGGATATTAAAAAAAGCAACCGAGCAAGCGAACCAGAGAGAGAGAAAGAGATAGAGAGACAGAGAGAGACAGATAGAGAGACAGAGAGAGAGAGACAGAGAGAGACACAGAGAGAGAGAAAACAGAAAGACAGACAGAAAGATAGACAGACAGAGAGACAGACGGACAGAGATTACAAATATAAAAAAGGATATTCTGTTCAACAATGTTATGAGCAATCCTGATGTCACAACTTGTTATTTTTCCCTTCCTAAAATAATACACACATAAAAAAAAAAACAAGGGTAATTGGGTTGGTGTGTGAAATATGGAATGATATGGAGGAGGGTGGAGAGAAGGGAGGTGAGCAAAAGAGATGCGTTATAAATCTAGACTTGGAAACTCAAGGGCACCCGGTGCTGTTTTTCCAGAGCTTTTCAAGCACATGCATTTTGCGCTTGGGCAGCGTAACGAGACATTAACCGCTCTCAACTAGCCATTCACCGGGCGCTGGGAGCGGGGCTGGAGCGAGGGGGGAAATACCTCCCTTTGTTTCGATGTTGCGGTTTAATCTGAGTGCTGAAATACTTGCTCGGTCATAATACTGAGTTTCCCGTTAGAGCGTAAATAGATCTGTAATTATGATGTGATTATAATTGAATGAGTAATTTAAACAGTTATCTGTTCCGACAATATTTTGTAGTATTTTTCTTCATCTTTTGTTTGTATGTCCTGGGCTTAGATTTAGCTATTTTGAAGACCGAAACTGATGAGCTATGCGAGTAAAATACGCCTGAAGCATAGATAGGAAATGCTGCAAATTTATTTTTAAGGAGCTCCGCACAACAATTTAAATAAAAAAAAAATGGAATGTATCTGGTAATAAATCTAGAGACTATTATTGTGTAGGACAAAAAACTTGGTATTATTTTGAACGGGTTTTATGTATTCCATGTTGCGCTGAGGGTAACATTGCACAGCGCAACCTTCAGCTCTTGATTGATGTAAATCACACGTCGAGAAAATTCGAAAGGCTTTTGTGGACAAATTTCGGACAAAGAGTGATTCTATCCTGTTTTGTACACCGATCTGTCGTATAGTATCGACATGGGATCCAGAGATTAAAAGGTGAAATTGAATGTTATCCTAAGAAATGACAAGAGCTGACTACAAAGGTGGGTTGCTTAGTGTTGAGAGTAGTGTTCTAAAATGTGTTATTCTTGTGTATATATGTGTATTTACTTCAATTAAAATGTTTTTTCACTTAAACAATACTGATCACCATATATGGAGCACATGGCTTTTGTGTACGTCCCAAAAAATATAGTAATCAAAGAAAAACTCTACCAGGGCAATAAGGTTTAAAGGCCCCGTGTACCAATTTTATTGGCCACCTGTGAACCATGATGCATACATAACGTTAGGACGCTCACCTATCATTGTCAAGCTTATTAAAAATCTCTTTGATCGCTCAGTCCCACTTATCTCGACTTCCCCAGGTGACAAAAAGTCTGTGCTGTCTGAATGCGCTTGGGTTAGATCCAGAAAATTATTACTACAATCGTATACAGCACATCATTTTTGACGCTGATCTAACTGCGACAAAACTAGGCGTGTTATGAACAGGCTGTATGAATGTATTCTTCATGATATCGTTGATGTCACCTTCCTCTATCTGCTCATTGTTAGAAATGGTGTGGGTTTTTTTCTGAGCCTAGTGTTACTCATGTTGACGTTATTGTGTATGATCGTAGTCCAGCAGTCATTGGTGTTCTTAAATTTTCTTAAAATTATTGATTTTTTAAATATATTTTTTACATGATAAAACCCGTACAAAAACGCCTGTTTCACATATAAGACGAGACTGCATAGGAGCAGAGCAGAAAAAGAGACCCTTAACTTAGCTAACAAAGATGTTGGCCTAAATAGCAGGATGGACACTCCAACGCCAAAATCACCTGAGCTCCATTGATCAAAGAGCTTTTAGTTCTTTTGTTTGAGTCAATGCTTGCTATTATGTAATTAGAGTAGTCTAGCTTTATGACGCAACGTATGAGATGGTCATTCAATGTTATTTAATTCATTAGTATCACAATATACACCGAGCTTTTCATGGAATACGGGTTTTATCAAATTGATTATTTTTTCCTCTTTCTAAAAATGTTTAACAAAAACTTGATAGAGAACATGATGTAAATCTGAAAAAAAAAATACGGATAGTGGAAAGTCATGTTTTTACAGTATAAATCTATGGACAAACCAAAAGAGATAATTTTGAATAATCTTTCTTTGAACTTCACCGTTGAATCTCCGTTTCTTTTTTTTTTTTCAGTACTTGAATAATATTTTAGTGGTATGTCTAGAAATAACTTTTTCCTATGTTGTTAACCTCTTTTTAGAAGAGGGTGCGTGCTGTTTTTTTTTTTTTTTTAAGTGGGATCATATTAAATAGATAGTAAAAGAGAATATGATAAATTGAAAAACGATGCGTTATCAGTTTCTGTGCACCAACCTTTACCCTGAACAGTATACCGTATGAAGACTTTCGTGGGTCGCAGGAAAATCATCATATTTTTGTTACCGTCTTAAGCATTAAACACCAAGTCATTTAGTCTTCCACCAAAATGGTGTTTTAATATAATATTCTCAAGCAATCAATAGGAAAAGAAAGGATTTCTTAATTAGTAAACGCGAAAAGTCTTGCATTAAATGTATTTAACAGAAAACGGTAGAAATAAATCGTTTTCATGCCAAATTTTTCACGTATATGAATTCAGAAAAAGTTATTGTCTTCCATTTTTGGTTGATAGATTATATAATAAGTAGATGGGCTTGGTCGTGTAAGTGTTTTGAAAAGAGACTATAGAATTTTGAAATAGGATTTTTTAAAAGAAGAAAGTGTTTGTAATTATTATCATTAAGAGTACAAATTCTTATTGCCTTACCTTACCATGAGAATGTTGAAGGCTAGAAGAGAATAATCCTGGTTGAGATAGAATTATTGTCAGTTACACAAAATAGTCCAGAGAACAATAAGTATCTAGATACTCTTGCAATAACATTTTGTCAAAACCTTTTACTTTCCACACATTATGTATTTTTGTTATTATAAATATGATACTTATGCCATATGCGACTGTAAGGATTTTTTTTTTTTGCGCTGTTCTTGTTTTTATTGTTTCATGAACGTGATAAACTGAGAGAAAAATAAAACCACGCGTTCAAGAAACAGTACAACTTTTTAACTTCTGTGGACAATAACTTCTAAGTGGATCCTCTGTAAGCAAGGCGCTCCGCGGTGGCTTTCCCTCTCTCTCTTGCTCACTCTCTCTCTCTCCCTCCCTCTGCCTCCGACCGCGCACTTGCCACTCGCTCGCAGGCGGCTGCGCATCTGTGTTTGTACAATCAGAACGGTCGTTGGAGACAATAACAAGAGTGAGTCGGTAAAACACGCCTCACTCAACGATGCTCACCAAACTGGATGGGAGAAGAGAGAACTTTCGGCTCAGCAGCACCCCGACTAGATCTAGATCTAGAGGTGAGAGGCAAGACATAGATCTAAGAGAGAAGATGAGGTGAGGTGGAGGAGAAAGTGGTTTCGGCTGTGGCTATGGAGTGGACGTTATATCCGAACTGTCGCTGTAGGCAAAAAGGAGAATCAGTCCGGGGTCACCTGCGACCAGACACGGAAGAGCAGCAACTGAAACAAAACATCATAACATTGGGCGCTGGGTTTTTAAAACCGTTTTACTGGCTTCTTAGCTGCGATAGTCACATCATTTATGTTCTTTTAATTGATTTTCACCTTGTGGAATACATGCATCGCTAATGATATTGAAAACTCTGAAGATCCAGACTATCTTTTGTCGTGTTCATCTGCTGTTATATCTGAGTCTGTCTTTATGTATCCCTGTCCCTCCCTCCCTTTATCTCTCTCTCTCTATGTCTTTCTTCGCCTACATCTCTCTCTATCTCTCTCTGTCTTCCTCTCTCTCTATCTCTATTTCTGTCTTACTGTCCCCGATCTCTCTACACTTCTTTCTTTCTGTCTTTCTCTCTCTCTCTCTCTCTCTCTCTCTCTCTCTCTCTCTCTCTTTATCTCTCTCTCTCTATGTTTTTTTTCGCCTAGATCTCTCTCTATGTCTTTCTTTGCCTAGATCCCTTTCTCTCTCTGTCTTCCTCTCTCTCTCTCTATCTCTGTCTTACTGTCCTTAATCTCTCTCTACCTCTTTCTTTCTTCCTCTCTTTCTTGCTAACGATTACTGAAATAAACCAAGATGCAATCTAATCAAAGAGGTTTTTTTTCTAGTCTGATCGGAAAGGTGTAAGTATTTCAGTCGTTTAATGTCCTTTAGATCTTCTCTCTTTCTCTGCCTCCCACCCTCTCTCTCTCTCTCTCTCTCTCTCTCTCTCTCTCTCTCTCTCTCTCTCTCTCTCTCTCTCACTCTCCCTCAGTCTCTCTCGCACTCTCTATATCTCTGTCTCTTTCTATCTCTTTATCTTTCTATATCTCTCTCTCCCTCTCTCTCTCTCTCTCCCTCTCTCTCTCTTTATATATATATATATATATATATATATATATTTTTTTTGTAATTTTAATTTCCAGCGAGAGGGTCGATAAGGTACAGCACGTAATTTTGTACTGAACTTTCCCATCTTTATACTTGTACTTGGGCTAAGTGTAATAACCAAATAAATTATTCACTTCTCATTATGTAAATATAAAAAAAAACACGAAAGGTTTGTAAACATAAAAACTTGTAATTCCATATATTCCTAAACAGGAAATCATAAAGATCCAGTCGATATTATGTATGGTGTATGGTAAAAAAAAAAAAACTGAGTACGGTATGGCTCTAGCTTTTGAAACCTAATATTCCTACTTTTTTCTGAATGCAACTGTCGCGAAACGGATAATAATTTTTTCTTTTGGTTTGTTGTCTTTTCGTAATCGAGCTTAAAATAACACCAGCATTTAAAGAAAAACTAAGTACTTTTTCAGGCATTCGATGAACCCAATAAATCTTGGTGTTTGAAAGTTCCCATCTACGTTTACACAATGCTCGCACACCGAAGAGAGGCGGGATGCCGAAACGAGTGGAGCACACAAGTGAGAAAATCGATAGGGCAAGTCGGCGCTGCAAAGTGAAGAAGCGTTTGGTCCGGTTGTCACAGCAGATCATTGTCCAACCAATTATCACGGCCTATTCCAGCGCACGCCTTCAGGAAACCACGCGGACACGGCCATCCGCTTCAAAAACGTCCCGTCCAGCGCAAACCCTTTGTTTTATACTTTTATGGAGGCTTTAAAAAATCGGTTGGCGCAAATGGGAAAAAACCTGCACTTTTCTTCGATTTAGAAATAAAGGTAAAGATATAAAGACTAGTTTAATACTCAGAAACTTCGGCACAAGTCACCTTGTCCTGATCTATTTATAAATCACATGACACATATTTCACTGCTTCCCTGTAGCTGTTGCTATGATTTCGTTTTCTGTAAAAAATGAAAACCATCTGATGAACACTATACAAAGATAATGGTATTATGTAAACAGAACATAATCAGAAAAATAAAAAGGCTATAGTTGTAGTTTTTAAAATCCATACAAAAATCAGTCACATTTACCCATTCACACTATCCCTAGGCCAAATATTTTGAACTATCTCGCGAGTTTTTACATAGAATTCAAATTTTAAAGAAAGTCCATACACTCTATTACAGGAACTGGCTATGATATCAATAACAATATTGAAAACCACAAAACTTGTGACGGTTGTTGAACGTTTCAATTCTGGTACAACCACCATCATCTCGTTCCTGATATACACCAGCTAACAGGTTGAGAGATTTAGAGGACAGTTAGGAAATTTTATGAACGAATAGAACAGTTTTTTCAAATGTATACATAAATATATTCCTCTAATGACTTTGAATTATTATGCTTATATATTCGTTGACTGGCAAGTTAAGTTATCCTACTACAATACTCAGATATGCGGTCGAGTTTATTGAATATCAAAGATAATTATAATACAAATAAAAGTTTTTAAAGAGGTAAACAAAAATTTTATGATCCTGGGATTGTTAATCATAATTATGGTAGTAAGTGTTATAGCAATGATTATGATAACGATGTTTATGATGATAATGTACGATGATGATGATGATGATGATGATGATTATAACAATAATAATAATAATAATAATAATAATAATAATAATAATAATAATAATAATAATAATAATAATAATAATAATAATAATAATAATAATAATAATAATAATAATAATAATAATAATAATAATAATAGAAATAATAATAATAGTAATAATAGTAATAATAATAATAATAATAATAATAATAATAATAATAATAATAATAATAATAATATATTCTTATAATATTGACGCTAAATTAAAATTGTTCCTTAAAAATTACCTCACATGTAAGATTTCTGATGAACCATGGTAAAAAAGAATCCTGTTTGTATTCTTCATACTATTATTAATAAATAAATTGTATAGAAAAGTGTGCGTTTCAAACCCCAAACAAAACAACGAGGCCAAAGCCCACCTTATACAGTGTAAGTATAAGATCTGTTTGGAAATGGATCTGCAGTCAGCAGCTAAATACACAGCGTTGCAATAATTGCTTTTTAAGATCTGGAAATTGTTGAATTACAAATGCAAGAAGCAGAAAAATAGCAACCGATTCATCTGAATTGTTGCGTCTATGTAAAGATTCACAACTTTATAAAAAAAAATTTTAGTTTTTTGAGTGTTACCGAAATACCTAGTGCGCTTTAGAAGAACGTGGCTGTATGGGTGAAAAGTTGAACTTAGTAATGTTACAAAGATTTCACAAGACTATCAGACACGATAGCTCGGTGGTAAACATCGTCAGGTGCTCACTGTATATTGGGCAAGCTGAAGTATTGGAGCAAAATGTATTCTGCGTTTTTTTTTTATTCATTTCAACAGAAGCAGAGGCAAAATCTCAACAGTCGGTGTTGTCCCAAGACCTTATTTGTAGGCAACCCATAGAAAAGGTTATATAACCAAGATTCAACGCAAGATACATCTAACTGGGCATGGGAGACAATTGAAAAACGACAACCACCGCCTGGTTATGGCAAGATACAATCAAGAGAAGATACAGGAAGAAAGATATCTACCATCTAATGATTATGAAAAGAAACTGTAAAAAATAAAAACTGATCATTGAGAGATGTAACCAAAAGAATATCTATCGCTTCAATACTGCAAGATGTTACCTGCACTACAAAAGAATATCTGCCGCCTACTAATCGAGAGGTGCTGACAAAAGAAGAAAGCTAAAAAATCACATGAGATGAAACTCCTGAACAATTGAAAATCAGTCAAAAACTGCGTGCGGAAGACAAGTTTTTTTTTTAAACCCCATTTGCTGAATCCTCCCACCTAATTTATTTTTGTTTCTTTACTCTTTTTCTTTTTATCGCTTCACCTATTTCTATTACAATAAAATATTTGTAAGATTGCTTCGGTTCATGTCACCAAGATTTGGTTAATCCATCTATTGTAACTGAGCTGGAGATAAGAAATTAATCAAATTTATCTATTACATTTACGTCGTTCTATTTACAAAACTAAATTGGCGACTTATGAGACTGCCTTTATTGATTCAAGCTCAGGATTTATGGCAAGTTGGTTAACTTGAGATACTGTGACATTAAAGTGCACAACAATTTATCACCTCACTAAGACTCACTACTTCCTGCTGTGGCATTTTCCATTGAAGATAGTGGAACTATTTTGGATCGATAAATTTTGAATTTTTTTTCTTTTTTTTTTCTGAAACATGCTTTACATTTTTATGGTCACCCACATCACAAGCAAATCCATTTTTTAAATGAGTATTACGATTTATTTGCAAAATGTTTTAAATAACGTTGAGTAAATAATGCAAATAACAAACATTTTTGTTTTTCTTCATTTTTTCCCCTTGTCGCACTTCTTAAACAATTAATCTATTTCTTTAATGTTTGCTAGAATCTTTCATTTTTTTTCATTTCTTGTCTTTTTCTTCCTCTTTCCAGGAAATCCCACAAAACATAACAATATAAAATGTCACTGCAAATAGGTCAAAATATCATATTTGTGATAAATTTTTTCATGATGTATACTATTGTCATCTTATGTTTTAAAAAAGGATGTTCGCGATTTCCTCATCTCAAATTTATTTTATTTACCAACAATATAGAAATGGTGAAAGGGAAGTAACTGTCATCATTACATATTATCTTAAAGATAAATCACAGAAAATCATTCCAAAAATAAAAAAAAAAACAGTTTTAATACAGCCCAAAAATATATTGGAGACATAGAAAACCACATATCCTGCAGAGATATACGAAAGAGATAATGTTTGTCAAAACCCTTTGCAGCAAAAATAGAAAATGATCAGGCTACAACAAATATGTTTTCTTGGAAAATGTTGACAATAATCTTGACTAAAGAGTGACACTGTTTTCAATATTGGTAAGACACATCTATATGTTACAGTGTATGTCTGCCTAAGCTTTTATCTTTCAGCTCTTTTATTTGAACTGAGTAAAACTTCATCAATCATTGTATTTTTGGTAAGTATGGTATTCACAGAACTTTTTTTTTCTTAACTTTTGGAAAACTGTTTTCAGGCAAAGGGCAAACGGTATCACCTTCTCTCCTGAAGTCACTTACCTAAAATAGATTCGCAGACCAAGCAAAGACAGGAACAAAGTAAAGGAAAAAAATAAAAAAAGAAAGATGACAAACTTGGAAGCGGCCTCTAGGTTACATAAAGCAGAGAGTGTGAGAGGCATGGGGTCCCTGGAGAGGCTCACCACCGACTAATGGTCGCCGGTCCGTCAGAGGTCGCGGCCCACTCACTGCCATTACGGGCTGGCTGAGGTCCACAGGAGGAAAAGAAAGGAGAAGGGGACCAAAATGGGGAGGCAGGAATAAGTAATTACAGCATAGAGTCAGGATAGAAGTAGCCTCAGTCAGGATCTTTGTTTCTTACCAGCTCTATTATCCTTTCCTATCCTCCGTCTCCATTCGTCTATTTCTCCCTTTTAACTTCCATTTTTCTGTCAAAGCGTTTCCTCCATCTGTCTATCCTCACTGCCCTCTCTCCCTCAAACTTTCTTACTCACATCCTCTCTGTTTTCCGTTACATTATAAGTCTCATTTCGTTATTTTTAACTTTGTCTTCTTCTTTTTTACTTTCTCTCTTTCATTCTTTTTTTTTTCATTGCACATATTCTTTCTCTGGCTCTGTAACGCTCTATTACTTTGTCACTTTGACTAGCCCTCTCTCCTCATGCTCCATCCTGATAACGTTTATCTTTTTGTCTCTGTCCGTCTGTCTGTCTGTCTCTCCCAATTTTCCATCTGGTTTCCCTCTCGTTTCTCTATTCAAAAATGCTTCCCCTCCTTTTTCCGACGAATCTTTCGTTTTAGTCCATCCCTCTTTCTATCTGCTGGGTTGTTTTTTGACTGCTTATCTATCTTTCTATCCATTGTTTCTTCTTATTTATAACTGTTTTCACTCATTCACAATTATTATTGTCATGGAATTTACATAGTGAGAGTTAATTTGCCTATACAAGACCTCTCTTGCAACACAATTTTCAAATTTCTTTATCTTTAAATCTAAAAATCAATCTTTAAAACATAAATTTGTCAGGTTTGTTTAATAAAAAGTGGATAGGAACATAAAAGCACAATATATAAAAAGGTTAAATACTTTCTGGGTCTAAAACATTCATGTCAGTCAAACTTGTTTACGAATGCACAAGGAGGAGGAAATAAGAAATCCGGATGGCCGTAGTTTCGGGAAGGAAGTAGATGAATAAACCACGCAGTGTGCACGCCCAGTAAATTAAGATCAAACAGCCAGGAGCAGAGGTCGGAAATTGAGTCAATATTGTTGGAGAGGAGACATGGAGGCAAGTGAGCAAACAGCCAACATAACCCCAGGCCCTCCACACACTTCTTGGCCACTCCACTCGTCTTGGAGTTATTCTCTAAGACCGAGCCGACCTTCTTCAAACATAGATTTCCTGATTATTATAGTTTTCTTCCCGCGTCAAAACATGTTTATGGTAAATCGAAATTTTGTCGCATAGCGTATAAATTAATTAAACAAGAAATTGCCGAATTTCTCGACTTCAAAAAGTTGAGGCATATCTTGGTAGGTGAAAAAAATATATATTTTTTATAGGATTGTCTTTTTTTATCGAGATGAAAAAGTGTGTGTGTGTGTGTGTGTGTGATAGAGAGAGAGAGAGAGAGAGAGAGAGAGAGAGAGACAGAGAGACAGACAGACAGACAGACAGACAGACAGACAGAACTACAAGACCAGAAATAGAGAAAAAGAAAGGACAAGAAAGAAAATTGATGATTGAAACCAAGAGGAAAACGGAATGAAGAGGTAGGGGAGGGTAGATAGACGGAAAAAGAAAAAGAACTGGAAAGATAACCGCACGCAAACGTTGATAAATGGAGAAAGAGCGTGAATGGGAGAAAAATAAGAAGAGAGAGTGAGAGGGAGGCAGAGGAGAAGAGATCGAAAAAGGAACCAGAGATAGTAAAGTCGGCTGACATCTACACAACACATGAGCAAACAGCAGCAATTAACACTGTCAACATAGACTCCTTAGGAGGAAAGATGATAATTCTGTAGGATATAACATGTCT
>JAWDGP010007571.1:242500-247500 GCA_033675545.1 Elysia crispata
AGAGAAAACAAATAAGACTGGGATATAGAAGGAGGGGCAATCATTATCATAGCAGACATAGCTTTAAAATTTGTGTTCGTTCTATCGTTAAAGGCATTCGTAACAGATCAAAATTTTGGAAGATAGTATAGTTAAAGGGTTACTGCTGGAACTAGCAGGCGAGAAGTCCATGAACCAACGGTTAGTTTATGTCAGATCGTTTGATATCTATTTAGCGTGTACTGTGGGAAATACTGTCTTACTCCTTTTCAGTATTTTCCTTGGCAGTTTTCATTAACAATATTATCTTCATATCGTTTTTAGAACAAAGCGGCGCTGTATTTTGACGCAGGTTCATTGCTTGACGTTTTTTTGACTCCGATTTCATGTTGCAGATATTATTAAAGCAATAAACGCATCTCTACCATAATCGACCTAGTCAAGTCAATGAGAACATTATTCTACAGAAGTACCATAAGAAATCCCTAAATCACTCTAAAATTTATTACCGCACAGCTATCTGTGGGTTCCAATAATTGTACCACAAAAAATCTTAAATTCGAACTTTTTAAGCTGTTCCTTGTTAATCACTGTGAACCGCTTTAATCTGTTCACCATTTTAACCAATATCTAGCATCTATATCCAAAGCGATATATTCAAAGCATTCACAGAAATTTTGTATAACCGAGGAAGAACTTTCATTTTCTTAATATCGTATCAATTTAATGAACTTTGCCTACCAATCATGACCTACAAAATGTAAGTTTATTTACGAGAATTGCCACCATTTTTTTTCAATCTATTTCTAGCAAGCCTGCGATGCTTTGGTGTAACACCTAGCAGATGTACACTCTTCCTAATACTGTTGATCATGGCGATGGAAGTCGTGTGATAAGTAGCACAACACAAACGGTACATTCACAAGAAAGCAGTTATTTTTGTACTAACATAATTATATGGTAATACAAAGTCACAGAGCAAAACGAAAACTCCCTTGTGTTTTATCGTATGGAAGACTCAGATTATCTAGTGAAAAAAATCTTCTTATCAATAATTAAAGCCAACAGGAAAAAGGGACATAGTGAAGGCGTAAGCATTGTCGAAAAACTCAAAATTTAAGTAGACTGGCTGCAAAAGGTTAGGCTTGACTAGAATAAAACCGTTTATGATCTTCTTAACTTTAATGAAAATTTTGTGTTTGATAAAAAAAAGACCTCATGCACAATCAATCCAACAGCGTGCATTTTGATTTCTGGCAAAATAACTGTCGCAACGGCGATATATTTGGAAGCACAGCTGCACATAAGATAATTTTAGAACTCCCCTCTGATCAAGATCTAGATCAAGCTCTAGTACACAGCAATACAAACATCGTGAGAATAGAAAAGCAATGAAGGAAAAGTATTGTAAAGGGAACAACGTGATAGATCCAGAATTTATGTAAAAAAAAAAAAAGCGAAATTTCTGCTTTCACTTACAGACTTAGTCCTGTGCTTCACTGTGCTTGCCCGTGTGATTCTGTAAATGAACACTCCCTAGGAAAATGGATGGACGGGAAGAAAACTAATATCTGGATTAACACAAAATTTTGACCAAGATAAACATTAAATATATATTTCATATACAGTGTGAATGCTTTATGTATGTCTTCGATACATGAATGACGTAAAATATACATTTTTAGTTTTGAAACTTCACCCTAAATTTGCTACGCAAAATTTGAATCTGGTTGTGTGAGAATGAAAAATGATGATTTTAAAGAACCTTTAGCCGATTATATTACCTGAATGATCATTTAACTTTGAATAAATTTGAACCCGGTTTGGTAAAGTTTGAATAATTGTGAGACAATATCTCGTCACGCCAGACTATTTACTTTTTTTATCGCCCCATTCTTACTAGACGGACCGGAACGTCAGAAGGAATGTTACTGCCTTACAAAATAGCGAAAGCTGGAAAAAACTTTTTTTTTTTTGAACTAACTTAGCTTCAGCATCATAAGTGTTGGCGCTTATGAATGAATTTTTTTTTTCGTTAAGACATACGTCTTTTATAAAAAATGGTTTTTTCTCGACAATCTTTTCTTATTTGTTTCTTAACATAAATCTGCTTAGCCTGGAAACTTAGTTATTGACTAGATCTATTGTGCTTCAAGCGCATGATTTTTTTTAATTGGTACACTCTGTTCCGTCTTCCTTTTTATTAAGTACTTTAAAGTTTCAGATAATTTCATGCCTTTTTCTATAACTTGAAGCATGCATTTTTACAGCTCATGAGTTTACCCAACAGTGGACGAATCATTTTTTTTTTCTATTAAATTTTCTTCCACAGAAGTGAGGGCTTTCGTTGACACATTAAGTCGCAGCGCGTTTCATAGATTAAACATCTTGTCATAATGGCTTCGATCAGTTAACTTAAAAAACATCATGCTTTTAAAGCATGTTAAATACACCCTAGTTCCAGAGCTTTTTATGAAGAAAAATGTTTGAAAAGAGGAAACTGATGTCATCCATCAATCCATATTAACAAAAATATTAATTCAATAAAAACATGTCGATTTTCTTGGCTTGCTGGGAAGGACAAGTAGTTAATGGAATTATGCACTATAATTCTCAAACATGTAAAGATATAAAAATCTCGCCTTTTTTGTCTCGATCTGTTATCATGATGAGAGAGAGGTAAACATTCTATGGCCAATATTTTTGTATTTTCAAGAGTAAGATATCTCCTGCTCGACAGATTCTCAGAATAATTGCGATTTATAACGCGCTGTGTTGGAGCTGCTTTGTTGTAGGTGTCTATCGGTGGGCTGTGGTGGGGCAAACTCGTCATACCTGAGCACTTAGACCGGTGTCTGCTGGGCAGGCAGCACAAACTTTACTACTGTTCTTCACCCAGTATTGGGCTGTGGTGGGGCAAACTCGTCATACCTGAGCACTTGGACCGGTGTCTGCTCGGCAGGCAGCAGAAACTTTACTACTGTTCTTCACCCAGTATTGGGCTGTGGTGGGGCAAAACTCGTCAAACCTGAGCACTTAGACCGGTGTCTGCTCGGCAGGCAGCAGAAACTTTACTACTGTTCTTCACCCAGTATTGGGCTGTGGCACTGTTAACAGATCATAATGGAAGAGGGGGAAAAGAAGCGGCCTTAGACGGGCAAACGAGGTCTTAAAAAATTAAAGTGTTTGTGTTTACCTGCAAGATATATAATGCTTTCATTACAATGAGCAGAGGAATTGGATTCTAAAACCAGAGTTTGAAATTAATATAACTGAATTAAATATTTCTCCAGAGCCGCGTTTACACGCAGATCGACCCAAACTGCAGTGCCAGGAAGATCTAAGATCAGGTCAAACACGGATTTCACGGTTTCTCAGTGTTAACAGCGCCAATGAAGTTTTCTCTTCGTGGATTTTCTGACTGCTTGCCCTTTAGTCGATTGCTTACACAAATCTTAGATTCTATGCTAATATAAACTAGAACAAATGGAAATCAAAGCACACAAATCATAGATTCTATTCCAATATAAACAAGAAAAAATGGAAATCAAAGCACGCAAATCATAGATTCTATTTCTAATATAAACTAAAACAAATGGAAATTAAAGCACGCAAATCATAGATTCTATTTCTAATATAAACTAGAACAAATGGAAATCAAAGCACGCAAATCATAGATTCTATTTCTAAAATAAACAAGAAAAAATGGAAATCAAAGCACGCAAATCATAGATTCTATTTCTAATATAAACTAAAACAAATGGAAATCAAAGCCCGCAAATCATAGATTCTATTTCTAATATAAACTAGAACAAATGGAAATCAAAGCACGCAAATCATAGATTCCATTTCTAATATAAACTAGAACAAATGGAAATCAAAGCAAACGCTCTCTTAACTAGTCCTAGTTTGTAAAATTGAAATAAAAAAAGGGGAAATCGCTTTCGAGATTTAGATTTCATATTACTCTAAATTTCACAGCTTTGTCTTCTTTTCCTCTTTTTTTTCTTCCATACCCAAAATTATAACTGAAATGATAACAAAAAAAAAAAGGTCAGGAAAATATATTTTGTCTCAGTTATACATGTACTGTTCTAGAAAATGTAAATTTTCGGTATTATAAAACGATTTACAATCTTGAATTATGAAGTGCACCTGCATACATGAAGCAAATGAGTTGAATGAATTAAGTGCTTTGTGTCAAAAAATTGTTATGGGAAATATCGAATGTGCAGCTTGAAAAATTGACATCTCATATCTCTTGCTCACCACAATGAACTATTATGGGAGTTTAACCCGCTAAACAAACATCTATACAGGGGGTTTCAAAAGAGGCATATAAGTATGGATGTATTTCTCATGCTTTATGATGTTTATATTATGGGAACAAACATTGATTTATATTAGCTGGTCTCCTTACAAGCAGTGGCGGTTGATATTGCAATATTTCCAACCGTGAATGAAAAAAAGAACGTAGTTTTTAGCTGAAGACAAATCAATAGTATGAATGATTTATAACTTAGTATTAATTGAAATATTTGTTTTTCTTCTTATCATAAATTCTGTTTCGTTGTAAACAATGATGAAGTCCACGTTTTGATATCTATTTATTGAAGACTCGAAAATTGATTAGTTTTTTAATGCTGGTTTGTGATGGCTTCTTAGTTACGCTTTTCGAACATTTCGTAATTTGCAGTTAGCTGTCCACAATAAATGAACGTCAGATCACAGCCGAGTGATTAAAGAGTTTTTTTTCAAAGTGCACGTATCTAAGATTGCTAAAACCACATGACCAGTGTTTTGCAATCACACCAATACACGACAGAGCTATCGTATTGAGCACCTAATCGCCCCTGCGTACTAGATCTAACTTTAACAAAGCACCCGCTTTACACTCGGGAAACGAAAGGAAATCTGTACTGAAGTCCAAATCCTTTGGCGTGTGAGCCAAAGATGACGAGACCGAGACCTCCCGAGTTCACAGGTTGTATAAACTGTTTTCTTTTCTTTAACGAAAAGGT
>JAWDGP010007571.1:252500-317500 GCA_033675545.1 Elysia crispata
GTAGTAGTAGTAGTAGTAGTAGTAGTAGTAGTAGTAGTAGTAGTAGTAGTAGTAGTAGTAGTAGTAGTAGTAGTAGTAGTAGTAATCGCAGCAAGAGCAGCAACAGTATAGAATAGTGTTAGTAGTAGTTGTGGTAGTAGAAATAGCTGTAGTGCCAGAGGCAATCAACATTAATAATTGTAGTTTGAAGTCTTTGAGTTAGAAGCTGTTTTTATAATTACAGTTGTAGTAAAGTCTGCTGCCGTCTTTGTTTTTGTTCTTGTTCTTGTTATACTGCTGTTATTGTGACAATTATTAGCAGAGGTGGATTTGCAGACAGCAGTAATTTGTTTCGCACTTTTGAAAATTGCAGTTTTATGAATTTTTTAATAAAATAGAAATTAAGTCTTAAGCGATTGTCTTCTTGGTAACATGTGTTACCTTGACTGAATGGAGTGAATAGATGTGTGCGTTTCTGTGAAATCCCTTTTCTAAGGTAGGATTGGTCATTACAGATTGGATGCGACCTGGGTTTTTTTTTCCAATAAAAGCTCTACAAGATAAGGTCTTTAGGGATCTAAAGCAAGAGACGGTTGAACATTAAAAAACATATATCCTTCTTCTATTTTTTGTTTACAAAAAATTCAGATTAATTACTTTTCCATCGAAGTAAAGGGTGAAAAAGGGAACTGAGAAATAAGGAAGGATTGAGCAAACATACCATTTCAAGATAAAATTTCAGCAATTTTATCATTTCAATTATAATTTTTTGGAGGAAGTATATAAAAAATTGCAGTGTTTGATACAATATCTTCTGACTTTCGGAACATATTTTCTGTTCTTAAAATTTTTTTTCTTGACTTTTGAAATCAAGAATTAAATAGAACCCACTATCGAAAATTGTCTTTGAAAAAAATGTATTGGCACCTCATTTCAATAAACATTTCACTTTATCCCGTTTCGGGCCCAAAGATATGCATTTAGAGCTTTAAAAAACTAATCTATCCCTCTTTCTGTCTCTCTCTCTTTCCCTTTCCCTTTCTCCCTGGGTGACTCACGCTTTCTCTCACTGTCTCTGTCTCTTTTTCTTTACCTCTCTCTCCCTCTCTCCTCTCTCTCTCTCTCTCTCTCTCTCTCTCTCTCTCTCTCTCTCTCTCTCTCTCTCTCTCTCTCCCCCTCTCCCTCTCGTTCTTTAACCCTCTCTCCATCTATCTGTCTGCACCTCTGTTTGTGTCATTTTTTATATATTCTTTTAGCCATTTTTTCCAACAGACTCTCACTCAATCCTCTACAACAAAAAATAAAAAGCTTTATCACGGGGATAATTGTACTGCGTAACATTCGGAAAATTTTCATAGTTTTTGATTAGTAATTATGTTGATTTTTTTCTCTACACGACTGACAGTAAGTTTCAAAATTAAGGCACAGGATGTAAACCAGAAATATTATTGAATTATTGATAGGGGAACATAAGAAAGGCATTAATTTTGTTTCTTTTTCACAAAATCGAAAGAAAGAAAAACAATCTAATCTATCATGATTAGGATTTCAGCAAGAGAAAAGTTAGATCAGCAAGAGAAAAGTTAGAGCAAGCCATTTTTAAACCAAAAACCCACATTAAACTCGCCAACACACTTGATAACCAACTTTAAAAATTCCCTTAGCAAAAGATTAGATTTCTCTTTAAAATTAATGGGGTTATGGGGAAATCTTAGAAGCACAGATTTACGTTGGATATTATATTTTTTTTTCAGCGAGCAATGCCAGTTAGATTCGTAATACCTGAATACCTAATGGAAATTTTAAAGCTAGCATTACATCTCGAGAGACATCAATCTGTTTGCATTATTGCGAAACACAATTTTATTTTGGATGCTCAGTCTGGGGGGAATGATTTCGTGGCGTTCCCAATTATTTGAGTAAACGAAAACGATGCTCGAGTTATGTAGACAAAGAATTCATCTTATACTCCAGTTAGCCTATTAAGCCGTTTTTCTTTGTTTTCTTTTGTTTGCTTCCTTGTCTATTTATGTGAGCGTATGTGCTTGCTTCTCTCTATCTCTGTCACTATGTTTATCCAAAACACTTTCTGTTGCCCTCTCTTCTTATCTCCCTAAAAAAAAAAACTTTCTGTCTCTCGTTCTTGCTTCCTCTCGCTGTCTCCTCATATCTTTCAGAGAATTTCCTGAATTTGTTTGCAACGTGCCGAGTGTTCGAAAGGGAAAAAAGAATGAATTCTTAATCTAAACTAAGAAATAACAATTACAATATTATGTTTGCCCATGACTCTATTCAAGAAAGAAAAAAAGTGCACAATTCAATCCTGATAAGACATGTGCGGGAGGTATTAACTAAGAGAAATGGAGGAATGAAAATATTTTGATGATCGTCATGATTGTTTATGATTATAATATAAACAAGAAAAAAATAGGAGAGGTGAGAGAAGAAGAAAAAGAATCGAAGGAGGAAGAGACAGGAAGAGAGAAAGAGATATAGAAGAGTTTACCTTAAATTCTCTTTATACGAGACTGGTGAAGGGAATTTAAGGTACGATCTTCTATACCTATGAAAAGCTCCCACAGTTGAGCACTCTTATCAATTATTCCAACTTATCTTCAAACTATATATATATATATATATATATATATATATATATATATATATAGAGAGAGAGAGAGAGAGAGAGAGAGAGAGAGAGAGAGAGAGAGAGAAAAAGCCAAAGATGAAATGAAAGAGCTCTAAGTAAAGTGCATCTTTAAGATCAAAGTATGAAGATGAAATCTTGCCCAGTTTTTGTCTTTGATTCGTCAAGAACACAGAACTAATCGAGTAAAGCTCTGTCCCGGAGCGTTCATTTTCCAGAATACACGACCCAGAGAGCTGAAACTGTATTTCAAAACAACGAGTGCTCTAAGTTCAACCGTCGTTTTTCTTATTTTTTGGTCAGTTAAATGACGTAATAGAGTGTAAAATAAATAGATCTAAGTTTTGCAGGCTGGTTGAGCATAGACTGAACTGAAGAATATCTAAACCTTTAATTTAGATTTCGAAACGTATTATTTAATATTGCTGCCTTTCATACTAACTACAATTTCAAAGGAACTAGAAGACTTATATAGGTAAGTAAGAGAAGAATTTAAATTGATTAAGGTAGATTCAACCTTTTCAAGCCATAGATCAAAAAGCCTTATATAACGATTGCGATTTTTTAACGTAGTCAAAAGCTCGTAAATGTTTTCCACTTTCAAATTATAAGACATTTGGCAATTTCATAACATAAATTCTTTTTAAATCTTGAGTTCAAGCAAGGATTTAAAACAAAAGTTTCAAGAAGCAGGAAAAAGGTGTAATTGGCAATAAGGAAATACTTCAACGTAAGTCTCGAAATTATTTCTTTTATAAGACGGATGCTGAATATTTATATTATGTGTGACAATTCTGACCACTTGAAAACAGACTCCACTTTCTGTTTTTTTTGTTTTTTTTTTTTGTTGTTTTCTTTCTGAGAACATTCTTTTGAGCAGTCTACCTAAAAGTTGAAGAAATGAGAAGGAAGAAAAATAAAGAAACTACGTGATCAATTATTCTCAGAAATAAACTAAAAAAATAGGACATGGGTGGTGCTTACAAGATGAACTCTCGATCAAACACTGCCATTTTTTTTCTATGAAAGTGACAAATGCTAGTTGTACAGAGACAAAGACAGTGCAAACAAAAGAAAAAGATTAGTGAACAATAAGAGATACATTGTTTATAATTATGCAAGTACCAAGCCTGAGTTGATCTTGTCTTGAAAATCATAATCATGATTTCCATTACGACCAGTCTTTGCGCCAACATTTCATGCATGACCAGACAGTATTAACTCCAACATGTGTTAATGTTAAAACCTAAGAGACCCTCTTTCAACAAAGGGCAAAGTTTAGGTTCGTGGACAAACTGCGCAAACTCTTAAAATCGTTGCATGTAACAGAAAAGTTAGGCTTAATAATTTATATAATTTACGACAGATGTGATGTTGCATTCTTTCACAAAATGAGAAGTCATCGAATAAAACTTTTGCATCGGATAAATATAAAAAGGGCTAGTATAGTCAAAGAAAGAACTCATTTCAATGCTTATGATTGTTAAAGATCGGGCGTCAAGATCTTTTTTTTTAAATTTAGCTTAGACATCAATGACCCAGTAAGTTAATCCAAAGAGTTTTGCAGGAATATTTTTGTAATCACCCCTTGATGATTGAGCCAATCTGTTCATATTGTACTTTCATACATTCCAGGCCTGGTCGATGAAGTCTCGCAGGCCCTAAAGCCTTTGGTCAAGCCTAGTTTGGAATAAACGCATCTTACTGACTTCGCGAACATGCTTTGAGGGAGACAAGGGCTTTGTCAAACCAAGCATAGAGATACAGACTGGACCGTACCATCAGGCATAGCTCCATTACAGAACCACTGTCTGTTCAAAGCACTACAGATGGCACTATAGCCACCCTTGTAACTAGGAGTAGGGACTATTTTACTCACATCAATAAAAAAAAAACTTTTGGCAACATATGACTGTGTCAGTCAGGGCGGTGCTCATTTTTTTTTCATGTAAAATAATATTATCAACATATTTGTTGCTGTCAAAAGTGCCGATATTCAATTAGAAATCAATATTATTACTATGTAGTAAATAACTATTAGAACAAAACATGATTTTCTTGATTATGTTTAACAATTATGTTGGAAGTCATAAACCTAGGCAGATCAATCTCAGAAGTATCGCATCCTTTTTTTTTTCATTTTGTGTTCTTCAATGAAAAAAAATATATTTGTCTCTTCCACTAACCTTCCTGCATTAAATCAATTCTGTAAGGACAGCATTCGCTTAATGTTTGTAGACCACCCTGATGAAAATGGTTAGATTTAAATAAACGACATTAAAACTTGCTTCTCCTTGTTGACACAATGTCTGGTGCGATTAATTCTGAACCCTTGGTCAATTATAGTTTGGTTGATAAAGTTCGTCCTATGCCAAGTAATGAGAGTTTAATGAGTTTAAATAAAAAAAAAGAGAGAGAGAGATCACCCGTGAGGAAATTTATTGATCGAAGTGTTGCGTACGACCTCACCAAACAAAGAACTCTTCAATCATAATTATATGGCATTTTATAGGACCAAGTCCTTAAGTCAATTATTTTGAACAAACAATAGTCATTTCACCTAAATATTGAATGAGGAACAAGGATCCTGAAGTCTTTCAGCGATGACTTTTTAGGGAAATCACAGCTTTTTGTTAAGTGAATCCAGAATTACATTTCAAAGCAAAGAGTCAAATTATACCAAAGAAGAAGTTTGACGAATGACATGGATTCTATTATTAACTTTCTAATATATTAACACTGCTTGGTATAATTCATGGATGGTTCATAAAAACCAAAAAGTAAAACAGATCATTATTTTAGAAGCGCAGGAAATGCCAGAGTTTTGGAGCATCTTTTAGGCAATTAAACAACCCTGCTATTCTTAATTCCTAGCCTAATAGTGTGATATTTGCAGGCTGGGGATTTTACGTGACAACCGATCGAAGAAGCAAGCGGTAATATCATGTCCTGAATGCTCTGTGAGTTCTAAGTCCGTCAGTCATGGTTTAAGCCTGTTCCAGATCTGACCTAAATAAAGCAATCCTTCAAGGATCTGTTGGTCGTAACAGCAAACGACTTAAATGGAGGGGTAACCATATTCCTAGATAGTTATTTGATGTCTCAGCATCACTAGCAAAAATTTGTATAAGAAATCAGTCATGACGGGATCTTTATGTTACTTTATGACCTTTAAGTCTCGCAAAAAGTATATTAGTTTGCAAGTAGGATATTAAGACGGTCGCATTAAATGTGTTATTTAGTTTTGCCTACCAGCTAAGGTGGCTTCTAAATGTGAAATCTAAATTTTCAATGTTTGAGTTTTTGCAGCAGTAACGGCGTTTTTGTTTTTTTTTTTAGTTATTGTGAGAATGGCTTTTATAAGTGTTTTATTGAATACCAAACCTTGAGCTGATAAAAACATCGACAACTATACGACGATTTAAGCGGAACAGACAAAGTATAATCGAGAGATCTACTAGAATACACGTCGATTGATCTAATTATGTAGCATGTTCTAATTTGAGTAGCATCAATTTTACGAATGAGTAAAATCGAAGTCGAATCCATGATTTAGATCTGAAGTTTTGTCAATAATAATATTAAGGATTCAGCCCAGAAATTAATTTCATTTGTTTTTACTCGCTGTGGTCCAAACCCTGTACGTGCAAATATTTTGTTTTATGTTTATGATTGATTTTTTCTTCATATTGTTTGTTCGACACACATAAATCCGTCTTAATCAATTTTACCATAACACAACAAATTTAGAGTATTTTGTCTTTTCTATTTTTATGTGTATTCTCAAAATTTGCGACAGTCTTTTTCGGTTCTTTGCTATTCGGGGTGCTCAGTGCACATTAATTTTTGTTAATTCCAACAACCGCCCTCGAGCTTTTAGTTTGAGATGTTAATATAAGGTAACCTATTGAAGAACTTCAGGTTTGGCACCTTTTGACTGCAACATGTGGATTAAGTTTGTTTTTGAAATTGGTAGAACTTATTTTATCATTTCATATTTTTAGGCCGATGACCAAAGTAGGAGCAGCTAAGCATTGTTGCCACACAGGAGGGCAGAGACTGCCAGGCCAGCACTAGGATGTCTGAGCATGAACCAAACTGCTTCCAGGCGGCAAATTAACAGCGCTATTCACTGAGAATATGTATTTTAGGTAACGGTAGCGTATTTTCAAAATCATAATTATGAAAAGGATAAAACAGTCTGCAATCGAAAATCCACAATAATACAAAAAAAAAGTTTGTTCGCACGAAGCAGCAAGCAGCTAACAATTCATTCTACACAATACTCTAATGTGAAAAGAAGCATGTTACTCCCATGGAAAAATACTAGGCCTTGATCAATTGATTGAACCAAGATTATAAAAACTTTTGAGTCAAATCAGAGAAAGAAAAATATAGATAGGAATGAACTTTGTTCGATGAATAAAATAAAGCACTGGAAAATCTGAAGTTTCATTATGCCAAAAAACGCAGTGACTAATATACAATTATGAAATAATAGATTCAAAGTTGATAATAGATCCTTTAATTCTTCAAAAAGAAATATCTTTAACAACTTCAATCTAGGCTTTCAGTAGAAAAGGGCAGTTAAAAAGTAGATATGCTTTGAAAAAGAGGAAGCTCAGACAAATTGAAGAAACTTCCTGAACCTTGTAGTGAAACATGGTTTATACTAAAGCATTTGGACAATAAAGATATAATGTGGCAAAATGTCAAGGTGTTCTGTGATTGCTTAGTTATTAAAGAGACCAAAATTGGTGTTTCTTAAAACTACAGGAAATAAGAGACTTCAACTCTCAGTCCATGTCTGGCTCAGCGTTCAGGTCCTGGCGCCATCTGGTCAGAAGTCGTCATCCCTGTGAAATCTAAACCCGTTTATCTTTTGTAGACAAAGCCAATCCTTCACAATTTATCAAAAGCATATGTGTGGATGAGCAGCTAAACAGTTTAGATGTGTTATATGCGCACGCCCTGGTGAACCTCCGTCAGGTTGTCAACACCGTCCAGAGATGTTTATGGCAAACAGAGAAGATTCAAGCGAGCCCTCGAGGTCACATCATGTTTTGCCGCTGATATAAATCTGTATAAAAATAGAATGTGATATTCAAATTTCACATCTAGCAATCATATAGAAAAGAGGAATATTTACCAAAAAAGTAAAAGCGAACTATAAAAAAAAATATACAAATATGAATATTCATGATCAAGATCAGGGACTTGAGGAGGCACAATCGATAGAGCGTTTCGTTTAAACTGATTTATCCTTGGCTTAACCGAAAAGCGACGTTGTCGTTTAAAAATTTTGAGGAATCTAAAGGGAATTAAAATGCAAGAGTAGCAAATTCTTAGAAATCAATTGTTTTTAATATCAGTAGCTATGGAGCCTCATCATCTCTAACGTCCAATACTACATTTATACCTTAAAAAGGTATACTATTTTTCTTAAATTATTCTTGTTATGAATTTTTGATCGATTATATAGACTTCTCTAGCCTGACCAACGGGCAGAAGAGCAATCAGTAATGGAGCCTTGTGACTAGCTGATGCTCCTCTGACTCTGTATTTTGCTAAGGAAAGATAATGATAGATGTTTAGTGTATGTATTGGATTTGAAATGATTGAAAAATAATTTATAACAAAAAAATAATTTGGTATTTATTCAAGTCATTCAAATCATTGCATATTCTTTTAAATCATGCCATGTGAACAAAAAACAAAACAAAACCAAAGTGCGTAATACAAATGCATATATTTAACTAGCAAATATTCTACCGTAACAATTCACAATGAAAGCAGCTGTTAGAAGCGAAACTGTCAATTAATATAAAAATACAAAATTTAATAATTAATCTATTAATCATGATTTGTGTAAATGGATAGCAAGATGGTTTTGTGTGAAATGAAGCTCCCGGACTGAGTGATGCTGCTACAGTTGTTGTTTTTTTTCTAATCTTTATGGAATTCATATTATAACAAGGTAGCTCGTAGTATGCAGGTAAAGGAGTTCGATAGGAAGAGAAAGAAGTTTATTTTCATAAATACGATTTACAACTATGAAAACTCTTAATATAATGTACCGAAAAATATCCTTGGCATAAAAAATTTATGTTGAAAGAGACTAATGGGTTTTTAAAACATACCTTAGATGATTTCAAAAGCAGATTCAATGTGTGGTGGCGTAAACTAAAGAATGAGGTGACGCTACCGATTCACAAATTGTTTATGATAAACACCTGTATAGATCGCATTACTCTTTTGTTTTAGATGAGTGGGTAGACATTCAACAATGATTAAATATGTAAGACCACAAAATTATTTGCGATTTTCTTTGAATACGCCTGCAGTAAAATGTTCGGTTTCTTCTGGGGGGTTTTTCTTTCTTAAATAATTTCCATAAATTTATCTGTAATAAAATCTTTTTGCAATGTCCCGAAAAAAAATTGTGCTTCTGCACATTCTGGAAAAAAAAGTCATTTTATACTTACATGGGGCTTAAACGAGACATAAAACTTTCAAACTATTTTATCGTAAATCAACTTATTATTATTTTAGAACTACTTTATAAAAACCGATTGCATAAAAAGTATTAAATTCACATCAAAGCTCACCCTCACATAAAATAATGAAGATAAAGGCTTGGTCAGTTATCTTACTTTATCAAATTTTAGTAAACATTTAATAAACCTTTGTAATTTAACCCATCGACAGATCCAATTAAAAGTAGGTTTCATCAGATTTTTCTAACAATGCGTGATAATCGTCGGTATAAAAAAAAAACCTGCTAACGCAACCATTATGTGTAGAAGATAATCATCGGTCCTTTACCTTAAATCGGGAGAATTTTTCATACATTTAGTCAATGTTTGAAGTAATAATCAACAAAGCAAACATTAATTCAATTTTTATATGTTCCTTATGATTTTTTTTCTTTTTATAGCTCAATATTAGATTGGTTTTTTTTTTTTAAAGTAAACAATGCTCAAATCGCATTACCCGACATGGAACATAAAAATTTTTTCTTGTCTTACTTTTTTTTTCATAGAAATGTAAGTGTGTATTCCTTCCCATTCTTTCACCGCGTGAAAAAAACGTATTTCGCACATCCATCAAATGTGAAGTGGCGCGGGGTTTTTCTACCCATCAAGCAAAACCCCGACAATGCAGAATAGCTAAGAAGGTGAGATCCCAAACTCATCCATCATAAGAAGCTAGTAGAATTACACGCAAGGAAGTTTGCAACACCATCACTGGGCTTGGCTCAAGCTTGCTGTGAATATGGTGGCTCTTCATTCTTTACTTCTTTACTTATTTGGGATGTTTGTTCTCCAATACCGCATTGAAAATATAAAAATTGTCGAGTTGTAATGTTCACCTTGCACTTTGTCAAGTCTAGTCTCATCTAGTGTGTCCACTGACGTGACGAGTGTCGGAACAGAAGTGATGCTGCTTGTCTCTCGTAAAGCCATGAGTTTATAAAATTATACACCATGTACCTCGACAATCAACAAGAAGAAAAAAAAATGAGATGACGTTAACGTTTGACTGCATCCACAATTTCTCACGAAAAATTTAAAGACGTTTTGACGACGATCTGCAGTATTTTGAGTTGTGTTTTGAGGGTGACTCTTCGCAAAGAGCCTAAAAACGAATTTTTAATTAATTTCTTTGTCCTTAACACAACATTTATTATAATATTCGTAATGAGCACCTCAAAATTATCAGGTTTACTCTATCTTAATGTTTAAATGACCATTTTTAAAAAAATGAAATTACTTGAAAAGTGGTTTCGGATGGTCGGCATGCCTAAGGCCCCTCATCGCCCTCGAGGGTGATGTGACCTTGCTTAGATATTAAATATCATGGTGTCTACAAACTGGTCCTGATCTTTGCTGATGGAAAATGGCGCGTCTAGCAAGAAGTAAACAAAAAATGATTTTAAAAAATCGTATCTAATCGTTTCGGTATAATTGGACATGTGTTGTCCGTACTCAGATTTCCGATATAAAAGACTGAAATATTTTTCATTTTCTTTTTAGTTTTAATTTTTTTAAGTGGCTTGAATTTCATACCCCCCCCCACACACACACACACACACACTCCATTCCCCTCTAATGGCTGAATCATATACTGTCAGTTTTGTTGCCCTTATCCATTTTTCCAGGTTTTAGGCACTTTCTTTCCGAGACGATTGCACAATTTAGACATAAGTATCTGGTAGGAAATGATAGGCTAAAACTATATTCCGGGCTAATGAAAAGGTGGAGATTTTTCCACGCCAACAGCTATTCCACTTTCATTAAACTCAGCCTCTTCGTTGGAGTTGGAAACAATTTGATATTATAAAACCTTAATTACAAGTGAATGTACAGATCTGTACGTGATTTAAACATATCAATGACACTCAAACTGAAGCAGCTAGAATATGAGACTTTTATTCAGGTTTGAAATGTAAACTTATTTCAGTTACGAGTATAGTTATATTTTTGATGATATGATCGCTGCCTTGGAGTCGGTTATGAAACTGCGCTGAAACTGTGCGATCTATTGTAACTTAAACAAAATGTTTGGGTTCGGAAAATAATTTAACGTTTTTTTTAAAACTGGCCTTTAAGCGTTTCATTGTAAAACCATTTTAAAATAAAATTATTAACATTAAAATGAAAAGCAATCTTTTTTTTTATTTGTGATGTTCGAGCTGCCGCTTATTTTATCCGGATGTGGTTATTTCGATACCCTGGCTCTTGATACAAAAATATCTTTTAATTTTAATTTTTCTTATAGTATTAGAGGGTATACTGCCAGAACTTCAGTTGATCGTTTATGACTCCTATATAAGAGCATTAATATGTATTCTGTGTGAAATTTCGATGATACGTCAAGCAATTAATGCTTTAATTGGTATAGCCGCACATATACCCAAATCGGAACATAAAAAAGCTTTTATAAACAATTATGCAGATATATCAGATAGATGTGCGAAATTCTATTGTTTGTGGAAACGTCACATGCGTCTACATGAATTTGAAATTAATAAGTTACTTACTATAAAAATCTTTGAAATAGAAGTATCCTCTATAAAACATCAAAGGTTTCTGGAAGTAAATTCGAGTATTACCTCATGCAATCTTCAAAAGGTAGAATTTTCAGTCTTATAGAAAATGTATAAACAGTAAGTTGTGCGGTTTTATCTTATGGCCCGCAATGTAACAATTTTCAAGCTTCACGGAATTTGGATCTGAGCCAGGAAGAAAATGAAACAGACAATATAAAATCGTTTTTACTGATCAAAATGAACAACCAATGCGTCTAAACATTTGAGAGCAATAATATATTTGTATGAGCATGTGAAGCTATTGTCTTAAAATGAATCCACAAAGGCCCTTAAAGTCGCACGCAAGCTTTCAAAAGTGTTTAAAATTGCATTCAAAGTAAAATCTGTAACTAAATGTGGCAGCTGCTGAAGCCCATATAAAATAGAGAACTGAAGGAATTTCCCAGAGGTCTACCGATCTTCGATTTGTTTTCCTAGCGTGTGCTGGGTGATTGTGGTGTTCTCTTGGGGACACTTCCCTTGTAATTACATGTACGTAATCAAACGGTGATGGAATTTTAAAGTAATTGAGGCAGGGCACGGAAATTAAGATGTCAATGGAAGAAAAGAACTGTGTCCAGAGATAGAGAGATAGAAAGAAAGAGTTAAACAGATAGATACACAAACAACCAAACAGAACAGTGGGGAGAGACACAAAGAACTGGAAAAAGGGAGGGGGAGGGGTAGAAATGATGGCGAGATAAGAATAATTTCAGGGGCGGACAAGCACAGCAGTAAGAAAAATGTTGAGGGATCTTAAGACAGATAGGGAGTTAGTGCGAGAGAGAGAGAGAGAGAGAGAGAGAGAGAGAGAGAGAGAGAGAGAGAGAGAGAGAGTGAGAGAGAGATATGGATGTATAAAAATTATTTAGCAGAAGTCGGGAAAGAGGCCAAGGTTTCCGCATTTCTTAATGGATTATCTATGATTTGAATGATAAAATAGTTTTTGTTTTAACTTTCTTTTTCTCGTTTTTATTACGTGCTTGAAACCGATTAAGGCAACATTTAAATGTTGTTGTTTTTTTTAATTCATTATCAGCTTGAAGTTAACAGTATCCGTTTTCACTTTTTTTTTCCACCTCTCCGTCGACTCCCCCTCCCCCGATTTCAACCCATCACCCCCCCCCCCCCCAATCTCTCTCTCTCTCTCTCTCTCTCTCTCTCTCTCTCTCTCTCTCTCTCTCTCTCTCTCTCTCTCTCTTTCTCTCTCTCTCTCCCCTTCCCTCTTTCCCTCCCTATCTATCTATCTATCTATCTATCTATCTGTCTATACCTCTATCTAATAACTTAATCTCCCTCAATGTCTGACTTTTTCGTTACATGAGATCTAAAAAAATAAGGACTTGATATTGATGACGATGGCCTTCATTGTAAAATCATGCGTCTTTCATGGCCAAATAGTGCACCGATATCGAGTTCATCGACTGAGGAGAGCGGCTACTCTGTTCCATCCAATCACTTGCTTCGTAGATTGGATTCCAACTGTGCCTCAAATGGGGAAAAAACGATTTTCATGCATTTAAGGAAATATCTGGGTTCAGTTTTTCTTTTTTTAAAGATTGACGCTAACGGCTGATTTTAATTGAAAGAGGAAGATTTTTACGGGTCGAAAATGGAAATATTTCTCTCTCGATAATTTCCGGTACGTGCATGTTAAAGGGTGCGACTCGTTATAATTCTTTAAAGCAGCCGAATAACGAGAGAGAGAGAGAGAGAGAGAGAGAGAGAGAGAGAGAGAGAGAGAGAGAGAGAGAGAGAGAGAGAGAGAAAAGGCGTTAGGCAAAAGTGTGTGTAAGTGGTGGATAACAATGAGGGAGAAGTAAAGATGAGTCGAGGGATATATCCATTTTTACATAAATGTTTTCGGTTGCGCAGGCCTTATTTAGATTAATAATAATAATAATAATAATAATAATAATAATAATAATAATAATAATAATAATAATAATAATAATAATAATAATAATAATAATAATAATAATAATAATGCCACTCTTTGTGGAGCGCTATTACAGAATGCTAGAATAACCATCAAGCATAGTATGAGAGAGAGAGAGAGAGAGAGAGAGAGAGAGAGAGAGAGAGAGAGAGAGAGAGTGCATGCATGTATGGGAGTAAGAGAAGGAAAAGGGAAGAACGGAACGGGAGGACAGCAAGGAGCAGGTTAACATCGCTAGATTTCCACTGTGTAATCAAGAGTTATCGAAGCTTCTGTGAGCAGTGCGAAAGCGTCGCGGCGAATGCACTCAGCCATCTATCAATGGCCGTTAATGGCAAGGCTAACGGGAAGATAACTGGATAACTTTCGTGTAAGAACAGGGTCGGGGGGGGGGGGGGGCTGCATAAGGATGAGTATTGGAGGAAACAGAGCAAAGAGATGTTAAATCTACAGAGTAATGACTTAAATGTGGACCAATAGAAAGAAAAGGATTAAAATGGACAGTTATATAGATTGATGCAATGAACAAAAGAAACAGACGTAGATGGAGTATAAATTATTTTTAGCGCAGTGGATTTCTTCAGAAAATAAGTGGTGAATGAGTTTAGAGGTGGACGAATAGTTAAAAGATTTAACAAATGGATTCATGGAAGGATTGATAGATTAACAGAAAGATCTACAGACGTATTGACGGGCAGCAGCAAACAGATACATAAAAGTATATAACAGAAAAAAGCAAAAGATTATAGTCATAATTTTTACTTAATTAAAATTATCGCCCTTTTTTTCTTTGCAACGATGTTATTCTTCATATTTTGGGGGGATTCTCATGCTACTGGCAGTGCTGCACTGGCCAATGTCGCATGTTTTCTTTGTATTAGTAGCACACATGTAGCCATGTATATTATCGTACAAACATGTCGTAGCTTTAGGAGCAAATCAAACAAGCCAAATTAGTTTACCGCCATGAGTGCCGCGATTAAAAACTCTCTGCAACGGTGATACATCAAGGAAAGGTTTGTCAGTGACTAGAAATTGAGCTACATTCACGCATCAATTGCATGTACCGTACATATTACTTTTGTAGTAGTTTTCTTCCTCTTACTAATCCTTTTTTTTTCGTAAAATACAAATACGCTTAACACTAGCTGAAAGTATCAAAGGAAAGCATGTAATAATATGAAATCTCTCACATTCGAATTTTAACAGCTTCAATACTCTTTTTTTTTCGCCCTTGATGTAGCGAAAATGTCTTGATCTGAATACTGAATCGGTTTTAGGATTTTCCTTGTGAATGAGACGCTCAAATGCGATAAACAAGGATATCTTCAAGTGTATCATTGCGTTGAGGAAGGGAGGGAGAGAGAGAGAGAGAGAGAGAGAGAGAGAGAGAGAGAGAGAGAGAGAGAGAGGTGTTGGGAGAAAAAAAGAAAACGAGACCTCTGTTGGCAGAATACGGTTGGTACAGTGAGAGTGAGGTGAGATGGAGAGGAGAAGAGGAGGCGACAGTGATAAAAAATAAAAGTATTCAGGGGAAAGGATAAGGATTTATGCCACCCTTTTAGCGCATTTACCCTCTGTCCATTCACAGCAAAGCAAGGGCTTTTATCCTCCTCTGACCTTTATCATTGCTAGCAAATCACTCCTTTTCCCAACCTGTCTTGTGTGGAGAAGAGGAAAAGATTGAGTTACTTAGAGAGAAAGAGAGATAGAGACCTACAGACAGACAGACAGATAGACGGACAGGCACATAGACAGTACAAACCGTGACAAAGAAACAGACATTTCAATATAATTGACACATGGTCACACACAAGAGATGATAATCAAGAAAGAGAAAAAAGTTAAATCGATCGTGAAAATCTTAGTGCAAAGGGAGCGATAGGTGTGTGTGTGGGTGTGTGTGTGTGTAAAGGAGGGATATTTTATGGTCTGGGATGTAGTATTTCTATGAAAGCGATCATAATTTAGACCAAAATGATGATGATGATGATGATGATGATGACGATGTGTGAGATTTTGTGTGCGATTGTGTTTAAGAGAGAGAACTGATAATCCTGGAGAAGAGTCTGTAAACTTTGAAACTTGTGTGTATGATCGTTTTCTGTGAAAGTCCAAAAGACTTTAAAGAATATGATAAATATTAGCTGCGTCACAAAATAAATGTCCGCTGCGTCCACTATAAATGTTCACTATATCGTGGTATAATCTAAGTGAAGCTATCTTAAGCTGGAATTAAAGACAATTTAAAAAAAAAAATATCAAGAATTATTAATCTGTAGTTGTATGCACGTTACCTAGATTATACAAAGTGCTTTGTACTCTACTCTTTTTAAACTCTGAAGGCGCTTCGGCCAGTTCCTCTGGGCTGCGTGTTATCCATAGGAGATTAATGGTTGCTGATATTTTTGCGGCTAACAGTCCAGAATTTTGACGGGTCCACGGGGAAGAGATCAAGCTGAGGCAAGAGAGGACTGAGGGGGTTTAGTGATGGTCAGCCGGACAGCCTCTAGATCTAGACCTTTACAGGGCGGACAACCATGTTAGCGTGTGATCTGAATCGTGGTAATAGTGCGAATGTAGGAAGGAAACTGTTGGGAAAAGAATGATAAAAGAGAGAGAGAAAGAGAGAGAGAGAGAGAGAGAGAGAGAGAGAGAGAGAGAGAGAGAAAGAGGGGGGAGGGGAGGGGGGAATATAGGCAGGCGAGTGATAAAACAAGAGACAGGAAAGAGGACCTGTGCTGCAAACATTGCTGAGGATGATCTAAAACACACTTACAGTTCTGCTAAAAATTATCGAAAATACCTGTAGGAAAGAATTTCTTTTTTTAGTGGAAGTGTTGGTTTGAAGGAGAGCTGAAAGAGAGAGAGAGAAAGAGAGAGAGAGAGAGAGAGAGAGAGAGAGAGAGAGAGAGAGAGAGAGAGAGAGAGAGAGAGAGATCACATAAAGAGAAAGGCGGAGATGCAGGGCAATGGGTTAAAACACTGTGATATATGCTTGAAGCCTGCTTGAAGAGGAATTTTATGCAACAATGTAAATGAAATTAAATTTCACTACCTAAGTATGCTGGTAAATCCAAGGGAATTTGATCATTGTGAAGCAAGTAAAAGATAAAACCGTCTTTTTTAACTATGCTTAGTTTTTGCAAACTGTTTTTTTTTTTTTTTTTTTCAATGCACGGTGCTGGTTACTGTTCTGACATAATTTCAGGCATGGGATTGAATTTGGATGAACTAAACGGACAACGAGACAACGCTTATATGTGTGTGTGTGTGTGTGTGTGTGTGGTGTGTAATATTTCATGCGGCCTGGTTTTAGCATGGGTATAATTCCTTGTTTCCTTCCTACGGCAGGTCCCACAACTATTCTAAGACATCAAACCGGTCAATCATTTATAAAATAAAAGGACAGGACTGGATTAAGAATATAAGAAGATGCGATTAAGGGGGGGGGGGGGGAGAGAGAGAGAGAGAGAGAGAGAGAGAGAGAGAGAGAGAGAGAGAGAGAGAGAGAGAGAGAGAGAGAGAGAGAGAGAGAGAGGTTTGGTAGATCTACAAAGTGGTATAAGCATTACATAAAAGCTTGTGAAGGGGGCAAGCAGATCGTAAAGGGAGTTTGGAGATCAAGGGTAAGAAGAAGAGGTGGAGAGAGAAAACAAAAAGAAGCTGTACAGAAGCAACATAGCACTCCTAATGTGACAGAAGCATTAATGTATCAGAAGGTAAAGGGTCAATGCCATATCAGGTCAGTGCCTTCAAATGAGATAGCGGTATTTCTTTTTTTCTTTTTATGAATGTTTTTACTCTTGGATGTACAGTATGAACATAGGGAAAGACCTTATTGCTTTTTATTTCATCGATGAGCTTGATGTGTTTGAAACCATCAACATATTTTCATAGTGGCTTAACGAAAAGGTGTTATTTAACACATAATTTTTTTATGGATGTAAAACAACGGCATGATTCATGAAACTGATTTGAGGAGAACTTTTAGCCAATCGAAAAAAATAATCAAATTTTATAATTGACTTCATAATAGAAAACAATAAACGATGTGCCATTTTGCTTTTTAAAGATTAATGAACTGCCTAGATAGCTAGCCCCATCAGTTTAAACAACACAACTTCGACAAGAATTGAAGTAAAACTAACTACTGATTCAACGCACTGGGACATATGAACGCTCCAGAACAGACGCATCTCCTCTTAAAGAACGATAATTGCTATGACTGTCCAGGTGGCGGGACCCGATTGCTCCACCAAGAGTGTCCAGTCCAGAGAAATGACCACGGAGAAATGCAGATTATGGGCGTGTGGAAGACGCTAAGTGACAGTTATGAATGGCCGATGATCACGCTGGACGAGATCGATGAAGTATGAATAAAGAGAAATGATAGTCCAGGCAACGAAGATGAAGTGTTGGTCGACAAAGGCGAGGGAGATGGTGTGAAACATAAAACGAAGAGAATAAGGAATGGAATGGGATGCATTAAAAACGACTTAGCCTCGAGTAAATCAGGAAACTCCCATGTTTGAGTTATTCAAGAGACCGGAAATGAATCTTGAGTTGATTGGGTACTTTAAGACCTTTCTCAATCGTGAACTATTCTCTCAAACGTTATGATTATATGGACTTTTCAAGATCAATTACTTGCAATCATGCTTATGTTAATGCTCATACGTGTATATGTTATGATTTTATGATCCAAGTATTCGACCTACTTGTGAGTCTTTTTCATTCGGTCGTATGCAAAGAATTCTAAAAAAAAAAAGAGAGGATCTCACGAGACTAGTTGAAGTTCTACGAGAGCATCAAATGAATCACCTCGGTAAGAAGAAGGAAAAAAGGCATATGTTTAAATACGAGAGTACATAAGACCCAAAAAGCCAAAGCAGTCACGCCCGGTGTATGTTTGACGAACAGTGGTCTGAGAGCAGCGCTCTCATCAACACGTAAAACAAAGCAAATAACGTGAGCAGTAGCTGGTAGGCCAAGCGTGGATCATTCATCACAGATTGCCGAAGTGTGCTTGTAAAGCTAGGGCGATAGTTCGCATGCAAATTGATATGTATGTAAGCTCGACCAGCTCCTAAGGTGATCTCTGGGGGAACATGCCATGCATAATCGGTCGGGAACAAACCGTTACTTACACAAAAAGAAAAGCAATAAGTCCCCAAGATTGTATAATTATTAGGCAAGGTTTACTACTTCACTCTCTGCCCAAGTACCCTGTGATTGCAAATATCTAGTGGAATAACTCCACATAGCATGTCGATTGTCTCGAAAAGAAATTTCTATGATAAATTTAAAGTGCATTTAGTTTTCAAAGAACGTTTCTTGGGGTTGGCGAGTTTGTTTTTTTTTTTTTTTAAGCCATCGACATTGCTGTGTTTTTGGATCTCTGTTATTGTAAGGGGAGCACTCTACAGACAGGGGTATCTGGCGCCCCATTCGATAGCACAGGAAATAATTTTAGTGATTGAACTACTTGACTCAAATTATTCTAATTTATAATGACTTTCTAAAGAGATTTAAGTTTGATCGGCAAAGAAATTGACAATTAATCTAGCACGTTTTTTAATATATGTTGTTGGTAAAAAGTTTAAATGCGCTGTTCAAATTTTTGGATCTTTTCAGAGATGAATCCAAATGGGCATCAGATATTTCGACCTCTCGTATTAAGCAGTGTATGACAGCTATTGTAGTAGAGGGCCCGCGGAAACCTTGAGAACTTCAGTTCAACCTGCAAAACTGCATAAGGATTGATCACAAGCATGAAGTTACGGCTTGATCATGATTTGTAGCTCATCGTTCGGAGCGGGAGAATGCTATGAGTTGACAATTTTTAGATTGATCATTTCGGTGATTACTGTGTGGTACACTGACCTCCTCCTCCCTCTCTCTCCCTCTCCCTCTCCCTCTCCCTCTCCCTCTCCCTCCCTCCCTCCCTCTCCCTCCCTCTCCCTCCCTCCCTCTCCCTCCCTCCCTCTCCCTCTCCCTCTCCTCTCTCTTTCTCTCTCTCACTCTCTCTCTGTCTGTCTGTCTTTGTCTCTCTCTCTCTCTCGCACATACACACACACTCACTCACTCTTTCTCTGTCTCTTTGACTGTCTGCCTGTCTGTCTGTCTGTGTCTCTGTCTCTGTCTCTCTCCGTCTCTCTCTCTGTCTCTCTCTCTGTCTCTCTCTCTGTCTCTCTCTCTCTCTCTCTCTCTCTCTCTCTCTCTCTCTCTCTCAAATTCGATGCAATTTATAGTAGGTAGCTGTTTTATTACTTTCCTTTTCTTGCCAGATAGAACGAATGTAAGCATCCTATTTTGTTTTTAATTTACCGAAGAAACATGTGATAGTGATGGTGAGGACTAGCATCCAGACAAAGCTACCGCATTGTTATCATATTGTGTACGTTTCAGTTTGCTGACATCCTGATTAATATTTGTGAAATGATTAAAATGGTCAGCTTCAATTAAAGACCAGCTCAATATATGTATTATGATGAAAGCCATCGGATATCTTAGTAGAAAGTATGTATTGTCTGCTGCGAGATATACAATACTAATTGTTAAGATAATATCTTCAAATGTTTTTTTTTTTCATTTTTAATTTAAGAACCTAAAAGCGCAACATCGTGGGTTTTGTTCTTTTTACGGTTATGTATACAATACGAGAGTCTATAAAATCCCGTATCTAAATTTGTTGACAGGTCCAAAAAATGTCTTGCAATGAGACAAATAAAGATATGTAAGTGTATTTTCTTGTTATCTTAATATGTTTACAGTTTCCTAACAGGATCTCTATCTAAGAAGCACTTAAAACTGCACTAAACCAGGAGTCTTCAGGTGTTATAATTTTATTTTTAAAAGTGATGGCTGTCCTTCTCTCACACATTCTTTCAGCCTTTGTCGAAGGCTTTTAAGTGCAGATAGTACATTTCATGAAAAAAATAATAAATCACCGCCAGTACAACGCATTCAGGGAAGAAGTATTGAAAGTTAATGGATTCTTTTTCATTTTTATTGTTTCCTCTGTGACGTAGAGCTCTATTCCCATGATTTTTTGTATTTCTATTTGAATTTTGACTGTTTGAGAGGACCCAGACTCGCGCCAGAGATAAAAATATTTATGTCGTGCGGAACAGGGTATTTGAATTTTAGATGGAACCAAAAGATGGGCGAGCTTTGATTCATTGATGCAACATTTTTGCTTCTTTAAAACGGCTCTTTTGAAACAGTGATTTCTTATATTTTGATCAGATGGGTTAGAGTTATCCCTAAAGATAAGACGCAGATTAGAAATCTGCAGCTGCTCCGCGTAAATTATTCTTCATAACAGATGGATAAGAAAAAAAAAACCTATGATTACGGAATCATTACCGAACATCATCTTAGCAAAAAGTGCCAAGCAAAGAAAAATTAATGACGCTGTTTTTCAGAAACTCAACAACACGATCCTTCATGTAACCTTCAGTCTGAAAAGATTTTTAAAAAGTTGTCAAAAGAACACTTTACGTGATAATACCCTATGCATAATTATTGTATAATTAAACGCCGTTAAGGCTGACAACTTGGATGATGCTGAGAAGAGAAGAGATAATACATCGAGGCTTTCCAAAACATCGTTAAATTCAAAGGAAGATCCTCAACAATCCAGACTCGTGCCTATAACTCGTTCCTTCCAACAGCGGCTAAGACCAAGTTATCTCAGCTGCGCGACAATTTTGGCCTTAGGTCGAGACACTGAAAGATTTCATTAGGCGAATAATAGAGGCAGTCATGGCGTCCACATTGGAGCACCAGTACGTAAAAGGCGGTATGTCAAGTAGATTATTACGCGGCTTAAAAGGATGTTTCTTGCCAGAACTTCCATAGCTTGAAAGCAAGTCTTACCGAGTCTAGGATGGAGGCATTCTGAGGGAATATAATACGTTTATAAGTTAGTCATGCGTCAGGCCGAGCAAATTCTTAAGTATTTTTGAAAAGTGAATCCCGTTTTTCTCTTGCACTCTTAAGGGGTAATACATTAACATCTCTTTTAATATCATTAGTGGCGTATTGCAAAGGTTTTGTTTTGTTTCGTTTCACTTTTCTACAATGACAATCATAAGTAAATCGGTGAACAAACGTTTGTAATAAAACGGGTCTATCATGAATAGAAAATTGATCCATGTATGGTCTGGAACAACCATACATCAAAATGGGTGAAAGGTAATGAAGTCTTCTCAAAGTCAAGGCGCCACAAACAGTCGAGACCCAGACCTCAGAACTTCAGGCGAAACACCGAGCCAGAGAAAAAGGACAAAAATGCAGTGGCTCCAGCAGATGATGCGAAGGGTTGAGAGAAAACACCCCGCTGAGCAAACGGATCAAGGAGAAAGAGTAAACAAGAGAGCGTCCACCCTGCAAAAAAAATTAATGCAAAGCATGAGGTGGGCAGCAAATGAAAAAGAAAATCTAACCACCCGAAACCAGGGGCAGGACAGCACAACATGAAATCCGAAATGGTTACGGTGACCTAATCACAAGCGTCTACACAAGTGCATGGAAAGAGAGACCTCTTCAAGGTCAAAGGTTGGAATTCGCGAAAGAAAGGAAACGCAGCGGCTCAGAAACAGCAATAGAGGAGCAGACTAACCTCCATGATGAGAAACGAACATGGAACGAAAGTAGGAATCCCAAAACCAGTGAATCAGAATTGGATCAGACATCAAAACAAAGATCAATTTAACGAAGCTAATGGACATCAAAACGCGCCCTGTCACATGGAAGTGGGTTTTCAAGCGCTATGAAAACAAACGTGAATATCAGCAAAGAAATAACACGAACAACAACCAAAATCGAAGAAAGTGGCGTGCTCCTCAAACATTAAGGACAATACAAAAATGGAAAGGATTTGCGAATGGGCAGTTATCTCTATCATACTAAAGAGGTTTCGTTTGATCGTGCCGTAGAAAAAGGGACTGAGCTTTTTTTTTTTTTTTTAGCTCTGTAAGAAAGTTAGTTATGATCATGTATCTTCTCTCTTGCTCGTCTCTCCACCCGCCTCATTGTGGGACTGTGCTGAACCTGTTGATTAACAACCAAAGTTGTGGCGCCAGCGGGTTTACTACCAACGGTGCTGATGTGTGGTGAGGGGGGTAAGTGTGCATTGGATCAATGCATTGGTCTAATACACTATGGAAATGTTGACTGTTCGGAGCCTTGGGAGGGAGTCTTTTGTGCTAATTTTGATATATCCTGGCTTTGCACAATCTGTTCTTCTCTTGATCAATGTTTGTAATTTTTATTCAGTTATGGTCAATAAAACTGTATTTAACCATGTTTTCACGTTAAACAGCGTTGCTTTCAATACAATGAGGATAAAGGTCAATTAGTGACGTCAGTACTACTTGACAATATTATTAAAAAACAAGTCTCCCAAACACGGAAACGAATTGTGTGTGTAACGTGAAAGGGCTTAACCATACGCACAGCCACAGAATGGTGTTTGGATCACAAGGTGAGCCAGTGTTTTACCATGTTAGATTATAAATCGATGGTGCGATAAGGTAGATAAAAATGTCATGCTAGACCCTCAAGGTCTAAACGTGCACGAGTGGAGAACAATCTTAGTGCTGGGTGGAACAGTCCCAATGTAATTTACTCAAGTGTGATAACTGTAGAGTTTTTGTTTATTAAGACTCAGACAGACAAGGACAACATTACGGGCTCCTCCTCAAATCAAGTCTCGGCCCAAATTGTTACAATCCTTTGGAGAAAATACACAGTAGTGTATGGAAAAAATACATAGTAGTGTTTGGAGAAGTTACATAGTAGTGTATGGAGAAGTTACATAGTAGTGTATGGAGAAAATACACAGTAGTGTATGGAGAAAATACACAGTAGTGTACGGAGAAAATACACGTAGTGTACGGAGAAAATACAGTAGTTTATGGAGAAAATACACAGTAGCGTATGGAAAAAAATTCACAGTAGCGTATGCAGATAATACATAGCAGTGTATAGAGAAAATACGTACTAGTGTATGGAGATAATACATGGTAGTGCATGGAGATAATACATAGCAGTGTATGGAGAAAATACATGGTAGTGTATGGAGAAAATACATGGTAGTGTATGGAGAAAAGCGGCTCTTCAAGCCCCAAACTGCTTTTTCGCTGCCTTAAGAGCCCCTGCGCGGCTACTGTAAGTGAAGAAAATGGAATCTGGTTCGAGAAGACAAAAATTAGCCTTCGCAAAAGCTTAATTGTAGCATATTAGTGGACCAGAAAGGGGTCACATGGGGTCGTTATTCACGAAAATCGGGTTTTCTTTGTTTGGAAAAAAACAAGTACGGAAAAGTTGGCCGACTGCTTTTCCTATTGTAGAGAAGTTTGCTCAGAGGCAGTCCTGTCTGAACCCGCCGATACTGTCATTGAAAATGAACGATCACCAGTCTTTACACACTTAGCGATAGCACCAAACTCTCTCTACTTCAACATCTGCTTCCTCAAAACCGTTATCTCATCTACTTCCATCACACTGATAGAGTAAGGCATGTATCCAATAATGCCACAGGCATGTATCTAATAATGTCACCCATAGAAAAGACTGCACGTCATGCATCTGTCGGACGACAATGGACAGTCCATTAGGGGCTCGGACCGAGAGGAGTGCCTCCCTCGCAACTCTTTGAAAGTGCCGAAACTAGCATATTTCTATAACCTTTTTATCTAACAACAGTGTTGACAAATGGGAAAAACCAATTTAAAGAAAAGAGCAGATAAAAAAGAACAAAGAAAGGGTGGAAAAGAATCAGAAGGAAAAGAGAGAAGAAAAGCTCTTTTCATTTGAATGAAACATGAAATCTACTATAATTATGCTTCAACGCATGTAAGATCGCGCACCGCTTTCATTATATAGTGTTTCCACAATAGGACGTCGAGGTAGCGAGAAAGAATCGTATGCAATGATCAAAGAAAAAGCACATTCTGAAAACCCAAGAGAATAATTTAAAAAAAAACATACAGATATATAGCTCAAGATACCTCAGTTTTACTCAAAATGTAATGGCAATGATTGTATTGATAGCTGTTTAAAATAAAGAAGTTTGTAAAAAAAAGATCATCGTGTACATTATTATTTATAGTGTGATAAATAAACTTTAAGAAATTTATACAAGTAGGTTAGAACTGTACTCCCTTTGTTAACTAGGAAACATTCTTTAATAAGTATTATCATGACTTTATAATGTTACTTTCCTATTTAGAAACACAGGTCATGTACTAGCAGAAAGCATTCATACTAAAATTGAAAATGAAAGAAAAGAAACAAGAAGAGAATATGTAGGCGAGTTCCCATCTTTATATTGTCCAGTTAGTAAGCTATTACTATTGAATCACAAAAAAGCTCAAAGGAGTTTGAAAACCTAATAAATCCCTTTGAATTTAAACAAAATCAAAGAAAATGGCATAAAATAAGGAATAAAAAATCGAAATTGAGGACTTCTAAGGTAAAAACTTCTTTTAAGAAGAATAAGAAATCGTTGCAGACATAATTGGCTGAAAAGCAGGGACCCTCAACTACGAAACTTAGCGTAGTGCATTAAGGTCCTACACAGGAACAGGGTCATTTGCCTATACAGACAAGGAGATTGAATAAAATGGTTTTTCTCCACAGACAAATAGACGGAACACATGTTAAACAAAAATTGGAAAAAAAAGATTGTAAACATTCCACCGAAACAAAAAAATGGAGGTGGTGGAAGAGAAAAGAGAACTAAACAAAATGAAGAAGTCATGCTACACTACTGTCATAAAGATATACACCAATGCTGTTAGAGATTTGAGACATCACATTGACCAAATAATAAACAAAGAGAAGCGAAAACACTTATAAATTATTCCTATGCGGTAGAAATAAAGACCAGAAGAGATAGAACAAAGAAAATTGCGCTAAAGCAACGAATGGAGACAAAATTCAGAGCAAATATGCTTATTTAACACAGGTAAGAAAACCGAGGTCGACACACAAGTATGAATAGTGATTCCAAAAATAAAATAAATCTCCGAGTAAATAATGCTGAAAGAAAATATGATCAAGAATGGAACTCAAGAAAGGCCCGAAGCAGTTCAGGTAGTAACTGAGATATTAGGTAAAATACTAACAGTGGCACACCTCATATCTCAGTACGAAATTCTACTTGTAGAGCTGTTGTCAACCCCAAGGTATATATATATGAAGGTCGGAGTTGTCAGGTTAACTGAATACATTCAATACTCCAACTCCTTGCTACTCAAACATCAGTTGTGTGGTGAGGAGAATTCTAAGCGGCATTTTGAGAAATAAATCTAATTTATTTCAAACATGAGCTACAAGCTTCACATAGACTGCATATTTATCGATTTTTATTCATAAAAAAATCAACATAGTGGTTTCCTACACGCTGATGTTTTTAATGAAGAGAGACATAGACCTTAGCGTTGATAACATCAAACCAGTAGACAAACCAATATACATATATAGTTTACGTTTTCATCACTTTACTATCTGTGAAGCTGGAAACTTTGCAATTAATCACAGAAGAGCATTGATAACAGCTTCATTGTAGGTAGCTGATTTTCTTTTTATTGTTGTTGTTGTTGTTGTTGTTGTTGTTTGAAGTAAAAGATCGATACTCCTATAACCTAACTTTCCTGCGTGACATGTGCATAATGTTGATTTGCTCGAGGCAAGAACGATGAAAATGTTGTGTGTTCATGCAAACTTTTCACAAGAGTATTGTTGCCTTTTCTTTAGTTACCTTTATTGCAACTTCAAGTCCAGTAGTGTTGTATAGTGGTCTATGTTTAGGTTCAGGGGTAATGGTTGTAAATAAAGGTGGTAGCACCTTTGGCGAAAGACAGTCGCATTACCCTGGTAATGGCCAGCATCCACTAGTCCACATCACTAACGGTGTATGGCAGCAAGTAGCTGCAGTACCCGCAGCGACAACACCCGGGACCTGGTCTCGACTGGCCTGCTAAACAATGCCGCCCCGATTTAGTGCACAGAAACTTGTGCTGGCTATCGAGCACCATCTAGGTACAAGGAATTGAGCGGTCAAGCATTCAAGTCTGTAGTAGACATAAGGCGCGTTGTTAAATAACAAGAATAAGTGGCTGCCCACCGTACAATACTTTTAAACTGTCATTGTTTGCTAAAGCAAAAAGAAAGCAGGGAATGCGAATGACATCGAGATTCCTGCATTAGAAATATTCGCTGTAAATAGCAATTGGAAAGAGGATCCGACTAGAGTCAGTGGTGAAGAGACTGATGATGTGATATTTCGAAAACCATTGGGAGAGACTGGTGCTGATCCCTCAAACTAAAATCGTGAAAAGATGGGAAACGTAAACTGGACAGCAACGAAATTGGAAGCTGAAAGCATCTCAGGATTCTCAGAAACACACGCACACACACATTGGTCGACATCTGATATCATAAATAAAGATATCATTGTCAGAAGGAAAATAGTGGTCACTTGAGGCAGATCCGGAGGAGAGCGAACTAGACTCGTAACACGACGCCGACATTGGAGACGCCATCAACACCTGCGGTAAAACAAGCATAAATTAAACAGAGGTGCCGAACCTTAACCTCCTACATCGAGAGCGAACCGGACCATCGATAAATAGTTGTACATTGATTTAGGTTGATTCATTCCTCACATGCTAATTATTATCGCTATTATGTTAGCATAGTGTAGAATGTACAAATTCACTAATGGCTATTGAGATTTGTGTGAGAAATGATTTCTGAACAAGGATTGAACGTTGGGCATGTATAATCATGCACCGCTGTTTTTTTTTTTTATTTGTTTTGTTTTTGTTTTTTTTTGTTTTTTTTTGTTTGTTTTGTTTTTGTTTTTTTTTTTTTTTTGCTTTTGTTTTGTTTTTGTTTTGTTTTGTTTTGTTTCTTTTTTTCTTTTCTTTTTTTTTTTTTAGTGGTTGTCAAATAAATTCAATTCTTTAGATAAAGGTTTTATTTGCTCATAGTATAGTGCCGAAGCAAAGGCAGTCCAAGGACGAAGAATCATGATTTCTCCATCATTCTTCTCATCCACTTTTCTATGCTGCTATAGATCTTGGTTGTTTTTTGTTGGTTTTTTTTGCCGTTTTTAATCTGCTGTTTTGTGCTTCTCAGATAATCTGTTCCGTATTTCACGCCTTTTTCAATTCATATAATTTAGTTACATTTTAGGCCATTTTAGGACAAGTAAATCCGTTGCTATGTATTGGATGATCGCACAGGTGAGAAGGTGTTCAGTTTAGTTTTGTTTGAGTGTCTAAAGGAGCATTTTTCCTTTTTTCACATTTTTCCGTGTGTAACAAGTGTCCATAGAGAGATGTTTACATGTTGATTCTAATGATTTTTGACCTTTTTATCAATGGATTTGAGCACTGTTCATAAAGTGTACCTGGATTACCAAAAAAGTAGAGATCCGAGGCACCAAGAAGTCAAGAAAGCAGCTTCCCTTCCGAAATAAAGGATTCTAGTAAAAAGGACGCTGGGGTGAGTCGCTCCCTAATCAAATCCACTAACACCTCATTTCTTTTTAACTATAGTCTCAAATGAGAGTGATCATTTGTTTTTAGAACAAGAAAAATTAGACATGGATCTAATTTCTAAGAAATATACTTATTTGAGTTGAGTATAGAGGATATGCAGGGATGTCTGAAATTTCTTCACAAATGTTTATCGAGGAAAAAAGAGTACCGGTAGATGAGTTTGTAGGCACCAATACTAAAACTTACAATTATATTAAAATTTGTGCAGTATCAAAACATTTGAGAATTTCAAAAGTGGCATGGGTTTCACCGAAAGAAAAATTTAAGTTGGAGGATGAGAAAATAGAACAAAAACAATGAAACGAAAACTAGTAATCATACTTAGACTACTGTCATCACATACACGACAACAAAATTGTGTATAGTGGTGAAATGCCACATGACCAAAAAGCTGCAGAGAAGAAGAGAATTGTTTTAAAATGTTTATATATATACACACACACACACATATCGCTATCTGTAACACTAGAAACTAAGAATTATCTGCTTCTATTGCAGAATCACAAAAGAGATTTCCTTATAGTATCACTGTAGGCAGATAACTTTTTTGTCTATTTGAAAAGATCCATATACCTTGTTAACCTACAATCTTGGCTTTTCTGCATAGCAGGTGCATGATGTGCATTTGTTGCGATTAAAAAAATCTTGGATTATTTTATAAATGACCGGATCAGAAAGTTTAAGTGGCACTCTATCTTCTTTTTCTATTTTTGAACTACACATGCAATATTCCCCAAAGTTTACTTATTATTATTATTATTATTAAGGCCTTCCGCTAAGAGTGTCGTCCGACCTCGCAGCTTCGGCAGCCTTCTTTATGTCTGCGGTGAAGGTAGTCCATTCTTGTCTTCTTTTTCCAATCTTTCTTATTGTTTCCAGGTCTTTTTGTGATGTGAGAGAGATGCTCCGATTTTGCAGTATCTTGAGATCGTTATTGAGAGTCATTGGGAGTGTGGTGATCGGCCTACCCCTGGCTCGCTTGGCATTGTCGTGGAAATAGAATGCCATAGCTTTGTTGGCAGGGATCGATGGTTCTCGCCTAAGTACATGACCGAACAGCCTCCACCTTGCTTGCAACACTTCCAAAGAAATTGGGGTTTGTTCACATTTTTTGTAGAGGGACTTATTTGAAATTTTTGTTGGGTATCGAATTCCCAGAACCCTGCGCAGCTGCTTTCGATAGAAAGAGTCCAACTTTTCTTCGTCTGTTTTGGTCAGTACCCATGAGCCGCAATTGTATAACAGAACTGACCTCACTAAGGTGTTATATAGCTTAATTCTTGTGCGCTGCTTGGTTTTGTCCGCTTTGTGCCATATCTGTTCAATCTTGTTCAATGCTATGTTTGATAGGTGTTTTCTATGTTCTGTCTTCTTTACTGCTAAGCAGTGAACCCACTTTCTTTGATGTTTTCCATTCCTCTGAATGTTTTCTTACTGAGGTGTGCTCCGTTTTGTCTATATTGACTTTGAGTTTGTGAACTTTGAGTATTTCTTTTATTTTTTCACATTCACTGGTTTGTTGCCAATAAAGTCTATGTCGTCAGCATATGCTATCTCATTAGGAAGATGTGCCTCTGTTGAAGTTTACTTAAATTCAAAAAAAGACTTTTTAACCATGCCTCATTGACAGAAGCTAATTGCTATTTATTGTATATTCTCATAATTTAGATGATACCAGTACATTAATGTCTATTGAGGTTTGTGTGTGAAACGGTTTCTGGATAAGGACTAAATGTTGTGAGGACATGCACTTCTGCATTTCAATACAGTTATGTCTCGATGAAAGCTTAGCATCCTGCAACAGCTATGGTAGTGGTACCAGGATAAAGTTGTCATTTTCCAGACAAGGCATTTCAGTTTCTCATGTAAACAAGACTTTATAACTTGTTGAAGTTTGATGACATATCCGTGATAGTTTATACCCAAAAAGCTGAGGCACATACAACGGGGCGTCACCAACCACAAAGACTAGTCATTTAAAGGCACCAGTGGTGCTTTGCTTCTAGCAGAGAATGACCCAGAAGAGGAGTTTTATCTTCTTCACCAGACAAAATCCTAGAAATTATTGACCATCGTCAATCATGAACTGTAGCAATAGTCTTTCCTTTTTATAAACTTCAATTACACCTGAATGGCTTACAGGAATACAAGTAGCATTGGGTCATGATAACAAATATTTTATACAGAGTTGACCAGAAACATATCATTACAGGGATAAGAAAGTGCCAAAATTGAAACAGGTGACATACTTTGGTGAGGAAAACGACACAAAGACGACAGTACTTAGCAAAGTGTCTTGTCAGTTTGGAATGAAAAGTAGCAAAATTAATGAGTGGAAGAAGAAAAAAAGCATCTCGGTTCACTGGAGAGGTATAGCCCGTGCCGTCGTCACTGGACTGGTGAACAGAATCAAAATTACACAGCTTAAAAAACAAGAAAGCAGATTATTTTTCACTTTTCAGTTATTTAGAAAACATGTGTTTAGATGAAAGCGTAATTCAAGCCCATTGTATCCTGTAACAGCTATGGCAGCACAACGATGAAGAATCTGGTTTTTCCCACTCTTTTCTTCTCATTTGACTTGTGCATGTTATATACTCCTCTTTCTTCTGCAAAATATTTTAGCTTTTTCAAATGACATAATTTAATTTTATTTTTGCCTCTGTACAATTCATTCCGATGCTACATAAAGTAATGACTCCACATGTAAGAAGTTGCTGAGTACGCTTTTCGTTTGATTGTCACAGTAGGTTTTACATTATCTTTTCACCATTTTAAAATGAATAATTATTGTCCATAGAGATGAATGATTTTGTGTAGAACTTGATTCTAAAAGTGTAATTTTTACCATTAGATTTGAGTTTTGCATTACTACCACAAGACCCGAGATGATAGGCACCCAAATGTTGAAGAGAAGATTTTCCATTCAGGAATCTAGATTTCATTCAAAAGGGGACTCAACAACTCAGTTCTTTCAATAACCGCAGATGATACAGATCCTTTTGGAACCTCAAACACTTGGATTTTATACCTTAGAAATAAACGTATTTGATATGTGAATAATAAAATCCACATAAGATAAGAGATGCAAGATTATTACTTTTTGAAATCCTCTAAAAATTTGAACTACTATTTGATAAGGAAAATAGTTGCAGAGTAAGAAAGCCAATGGGCAAAAATGTGAGAGAGCAAGGCTTCTCTTTCCGTCCGATTGCCTGATGGGCAGAAGGAATTCTTGTAGCGAGACGGGTCCAAGCTTTCAAAAAAAGAAGATAAGGCGTCTCTTTCCAGCGATCAAACTGATGGGCAGAGGGAATTTCTGTAGGGAGACAGGATTACCCTTTAAAAAAACAAAGGTTTACTTCCATCAAACCTGATAGGCAGAAGGAATTTCTATAGCGAGACAGGATTACCCTTTCAAAAACAAAGATTTACATCCATCAAACCTGATAGGCAGAAGGAATTTCTATAGCGAGACAGGATTACCCTTTCAAAAACAAAGATTTACATCCATCAAGCCTGGTGGGCAGTAGGGATTCTTGTAGTGAGACAGGACTTAAACTTTTAGAAACGAAGAATGCTTCTCTTTCCATCCATCAAACCTGATGGGCAGAGGGAATTTCTGTAGCGAGACAGGATTAACTTTTCAAAGACGAAGACGAAACATCTTTCCATACATGGTTAAACTTTTAAAAACGAAGATAAGGCGTCTCTTTACGTCCATGAAACCCTATGGGCAGAAGGAACTTCGGAAGCAAGAATGGTTTAGCCTGTCAAAAAAGAGGTTAGGCTACAACTTAGTCATAGAGCCTGATGCAATTGGATCTTTCGGTACAAAAAAAATTATGTTAGGTTTCACGTTCTTGAACAAAAAGATAAATGAAATGTATACCAAGGGTAGTAGTACACACACACGCACATTGGTACACCCGATTTATCAAAACGAAATACAAGTCGTGAGTCTAGACTGTTGACTGTTGACACCAAGATACATGATGATCAAAGGTGTCAGGAAATTCTAATGTTTTCCTGAACATAGTAATACTCAAACCCCTTGCTGCTCACAAAACCAGGACCATGAGGAGTGTCATTTTAAAAAAAATTGAAAACAAACAATACCAAGTGTATCAACTTTTATAGTAGACTTAAATCCAGTTATTACTGAGGGTTTAGTTGTAGATCTTTCTAATTTGTTATTTGATTTTTTATTTTATTTTATGAAACAGACGTAGATTATAAGTCAAGATCTTTAGCTGATGTGGTATTATCATCTATCTGGGCTTTCATTGACTGAAGCCACATTTTCTGCTAATTTCTACTATTTTAATAATCTTTTTCTAATAGATGAACGGCAAAAAGATGTAAGATAAAGGCTCGTAAGAGGGGAACGCCACTTAAGCCACATTGCATTGGAACAATTCTTCTGATTCGGACCAAGAAACAATGAGCACTTCTATGCGATAAGAATGTGTCATAATATCTACTCCATTTTAGAAAAAAAAACCTTAAAAATGTCTGAGCTGCAGATAGAAAAGCAAAACCATGAAACCATTGCCACTTTTCCAAAAGGGCGTGTGCAAAGTTTCACAAGCTATGAGAAACAGCCGAGAAATGAAGGCGCTGGACATCAACAAGAGCTGATTGTTCGCAGGAAAGGCTTTCGTGTCTCTTAAAGAAGCAAATGATATAATTTCATTTCATTTTTGTCTTTTTGTACAATCAATTTTGTAATGACGTAATGCAATGACCCCGCAAGAAATAAGGTCTGAGTACGGTATTTTTGTTTGAATGGCAAAGTACATATTAAAGAGTCACCTTTTCAGCAGTTTCCAATGCATAACTACTGTACGCAGAGATCTGCATTGCAAAAAAAAAAAAAAAACCACGAATGAAATGTATTGAGATAATTTGCTATCCATAGTGTATAATTATACACACTCAAAGTGGCTAAGCCCATGACTCAAAACAAAATTCAAATAGTGAAGGGGTCGAGGCTGTTGTCGACAGCAAAATACATGAACATCACAGGTGTCGGGAGCTTCCAGTATACTTGTGCCGGGTTTACAGTTAGACCAACATTCTTTGCTACTCACACATCAGTGATGACGTGAAAAGTATAAGAAGTGTAAATTTCAGAAAATTTGAAGACATAGACCATAATCATGATCTGCAACTTAAAACCAATGCTCGTCTATCATCGCCATATGATAATGGGTGACCAACTAACCGACGTGGTACAGTTTGTGGTGGCAACATGGCTGGAGCCAGCTGCCCGTTCGTACCGCCCCTTTACCTGTAGCAGCATTGTCATTTGTATTGGCTTTCCTGAAACCAAAGCATTTTGCTCTCTCTCCTTCGGTTTCCCTCCAATTTTTTTTCCCACTCAGATGAACGGCTCAGAGATGTAAGATAGAGACTCATGAGAGGGGAGCGACACATGTAAGTTTTCATTACATTGAACAGTAGATTAGAATTCGGAACGAAAGACAAAAAGCAGTTACACTTGAAAAACATGTGTCGTAAAATCTGCTCTAAAAATCTAGTATAAAAAAGAAAACTGATAACTCTCAGGCTGCAGATAGAAATGGTAACACCACTGCTGCCTCTCCAAAAGGACGTTTACACAGTTTAAGAAATAAAATAGAAATCAAAGCGCTAGGTGTCCGCAACAGAAAAGTTGACTTGGTCAATCAAAATATAGTTTTGTTGTATATGGTTCTATTATTTTTTTAATTTAAACCCATATTTCATGTTGAGGCTGGTTTCAACACCGAATTAAGTGATAAGACCTGCTGAAGAACACAATCTCATAACTTAAACTAGGCCTTAAAGGCATTAAAAGAGGAAGATGTAATACAACGCTAGGTTTATTAGTATTTTGATTTCTCAGAGTTCAGTATGTCTTCATTGACTTATCAATGCAATGAACAGCTGATTGTTGGTTTTTCGCGGGAAAAATATAACGAAATCCAACATCGCGGCATCTGCTATAATGTGCCTCTTTGGTGTCTACAATTATTATGAGCCGTATGTTTTAGTTTATGAAACTCTGCTACACTTTTATCTTATTTTTTAGGAGAAAATCTGCGAGGCTTCCCATATGTCTCCAGCTTAGCGGGATGCAAGGGGATAAATTCTACCAATGGATTTGCAATGCCTTTTCAAACTTAAATTCTTTTTTCAGCCAGGATGCTTTCCCTATATCACGTCCTCTATATTTTCTAGTGAATATTTTCCGCAGACATCAGTATTGTATCAAGGGAAGAATCAGCTCCAATCATCACCTCACCCAGCTAGGGGTCGAGCTTAGACCTTTTCGACGATTGAAAACTTGCAAGTGGAGTTGAATAGAACTCGTCCACTTGATGAGCATCTTATACAGAGCTTACTGAAAACCGACATGGAATTCGACTTCTTGAGCCGACGAACTCATTCATTATAGGCAGCAGGATTCATTCATGGGTCAAAAAAGGTTTTCTTTTATAAACAAGATTGCTATGTTCTTATTAAACAAATTATGTTTAAAAAAAAAACATTCTTGAAAAGAAAAGCAAAAATACAAAACCATAGAAATACAATTTAAGAAATGAGGGAGCGTCACAAGTGTTGAAATATAAATCGTTAGAAGAAAAGAAAAGGAACGCTCTTTGAGAACAGACCAGCGTGAGTTCATTTTATAAAGATCCTCAAACTGTGGGTGATAAAGAAACAATATGCGTGGAATAACATATCAGATTTTCCAGGTTAATGAAAGAAAAGTTTGATTATATAAATTGTTAAGAGGAAAGATGCTGTATTGGTGCTGCCCAAATGATACAATTAGAGCTTCACACAGTAAGCTACGCCATAAAAGAGATGAAAGCAATATAAGTGGTGTTTCCGTCAAAAAGCTACATTTTTCGTAAGGAAATTATTATGGCATTAATGTGTAATAATTTTTTACACCCACGCCATTTCAATTGAAAAGATCTCCTGCTCTCATTTCATCTTATAAACAAGGCCAAGTCAGACTGCCACGCACATAAGATGTTATAAAACACCACTCAGTGTATAAAGATTCCAAGATCCACCCCTAAATCTATTTTGTATGTCCTTTTCCAGTATGAATTTAATGGAAAACTGATGTTCATTCTTCGGCAAAAAGGCTCTCGTATGCAGAGGACAAGGGCTTATAAATACACCATTGTTTACTCGTGTTTGATTTGTGCATTAGTGATTACGATAACAGACATGTGCTTCTTCCAGTCTCAATGCTTGATCAGTTACACAACCTATTAATAAATCTCCTGCACATTCCACTAAATTATGTCCTGCCCTTCAGAACAGAGGGAAATAACACATTCAGTGGCATACCACATGCCTTCGCTTGGAAGATTAATTATACCAACATTAACAGAGTTGTGCTCAGAGAGTAAAACAATTCGGAGCATGTTCATTTGATTAGTTTTATGTCTTTACATTTCAAAGAATTCTTTGCGAAAACATCTGTTCTTCACTCAAAGGTTGGGGTATAGAAGATGAGATCCAACCTCACCACTGTACCTACTCTGGACATCAGTTTATTGTCGATGTGGATAACCAGCAACACATAAGTATTTAAGCAGATACAGAAGTCACCTGTGGAAAACTTTTTTATGATTAATGTCACTAGTATGTTTTTTTTTTCGCCAGATGGCAAGAAAAAGGCAGCGAAACCGAGGCTCATGAAAATGTAAAACTCATTGTCCCAAAGCAGCATTTTATTAATGTTGTTTAATACAAAATTTCTGAAGATAGTTATCTTTGTCGGCTCGGTGCATAACTGAGCAGGGTCACTGCCTGGTTGTCAGGAGAGCCAACTTGTGCTTGCTGCCTTTTAACGTGCTGTGGTATACGAGGTCCGTTTCATAAATAAGTTTCCCACCTCCATAAATCGACAACCAAAAGGCATAAGATGATGAAATTTGGCACAGATTGCCTTTAATATCTGACCTATTCAACGTAACATCCACCATTGTTAGCGCATTTCTCTATCCGTTGTAACCAGTCTTTAAATTCAGTGACGTAAGAACATTTGTCCAGGTTCTTTATTGCTACTTTCGTAGCCTGAATAATGTCCTCTTCTGTTTCAAATCGCTGGCCGCGAAGATGTTCTTTCATTTTAGGGAATAGGTGAAAATCACAGGGAGCAAGGTCAGGTGAATAGCGAGGATGCTCCATCAGTTCCCACTTGTAGCCAGCCAAAACGTCTTTCACTGCCCGGGCCTTATGGACTGGCGCATTGTCGTGGTGAAACAAGATGCCTGACTCCAACAGCCCGGGTCGTTTCTTTCGAATGGCAGGTCTGAGTTTGTCTTGCAGCACCTTCTTGTAGTACTGTGCATTGATTGTGGTGCCTATAGGTACAGGCCAGCGCAGAATCACACCATTCATGTCAAAAAAGATCATGTGCATGACCTTGAGAGCCCCTTGTTTGCGTCGAACTTTCTCTGGACGAGGCTCATCAAAGTCTCTCCATTCGGCTGACTGCCGCTTTGTTTCAGGATCCCAGGAATACACCCAGGTCTCATCACCGGTAATTATCCGACCCAAAAAGTCATTTTGCTTAGTTTGAAATCTCCGCAAAAAGTTTCTGGAAAAATTGACCCTTGACTCCTTCTGCTCATCTGTCACCAAATGTGGAACCCATTTTGAAAACTTCTTCTTCTTATTCAGTTTGTTGGTTAGAACTCTCAAAACGGACGTTCTAGACATCGATGTTTCCGTAGAAATCTCCTCACAAGTTTTTCGTCTGTCATCACTCAATGAAACGAGAACTTTAGAAATGTTTGCATCCCCGCATGCTGTCACAGGTCGGCCAGGACGAGGTTCATCTTCCATGTCATCTCGTCCCTCTGAAACAGCTTTTACCCACTTTCTTACCGTCTGAATAGAAGGAGCATTTTCTCTTAAAACAGTCACTAGATCTTTGTGAATGCATGATGCATCTTTTCCCAAAATAATAGAAAATTTTATGATGACACGGATGTCATATCTTGAAAAATTTTGGTGTGCCGGTGAGCTTTCTATTATGCCGGCCATTTTGCTCCAACGGACTTCAGAAAAGTAAATGCTATTTTGTATCCGTTCATCATAGAGCCACAAAATTTCATTGCGAATTCCCAAAAGGTTTGATCCTTCAGTGTGCCAAATTTCATGTACATAGCTTAGACGGTTTTGATTTTATAGAGTAGGGAAACTTATTTATGAAACGGACCTCGTAATAATCTGTTTTGGCTTTTCTGTTCGTAGTCACAGAAAATTTGCTCATTAGCAGTTAACTTTTTGTGTGATCACAATTTCTGATTAGAACACACGTACATTCAATGAAAAAATAAAAACCGAATTAAATAGATACATTACGTCCATAATGCTTAGTTGAAATAAGTTTTATTGTACGTAATCCTTTAGAGACAGAAATTTCCTTTTAAAAATCGACGTCGTTTGCCGCTTCAAGCTATGGAGGCTATTGACCTGATTGTAAGTACATCAAATGGTAGTTCCCTTCCATTGAAGCAGAAATGCAAGGAGGTATCAATGAGTAAAAAAGCAGATTCATAGAGGAAGAAATAACCATTCCAGATAACTCGAGGGAGTAAAAATATTAAAATATGAAGGTAGGACAGGTTTCGAAAGCCAGGAATGACATGGAGACATTTAGTAAACGAATCTAAGGTGTCAACACTAACAGCCACCAATATTGTTCATCTATAGGTTTAAGTTTTATGTGCACACAAATTGGTTTAGAACCAGTTCCAATGCACAATGGGATGGCTGAAAAAAGTTTCTTTACGGAAATTACACTCAGACTCTCAAACGGAGCCAAGGACTAAAACTGTACCTTGTTATGAATGCGTTTTTAATTATGAAGTAAAAAAAAATTAAACGGCATTCATTGACAGTAAAAAAAAGAGTTAATACATCCTTCGTTGTGAATAATATTTGAATAATTTTCTGCACCTTCAACAATTTGACTTTCTTTCCCAACGTTATGTAAGAAGAAAGGCAGTGATAAAGATCGTTAAGTTGAGTGCGAAAGGGTAATGGAGACATTTTAGATCAGTTATTCTCATAATTATGAGTTGGGTCAACTTCGTAACGCTCTTTTCCCACCAAGCCAAAGAGTGAAGGCAGTTCAGCAATACTATAGTAATGATGTACTGTGTTGTAGCTTGACAAAGTGGTGTTCCATCATAGGAACGGGTTTTTTCTTTACATGGAATCCGACTTTATCACCAGTGGACTTCACCAGATCCGGTCATTTCAGTACCACTTTTAAACCGTCAGCATGAAGTCCACTTCTAATTTAGATGAGTCATTTGATTCAATGACAGGTTTGTAACCGGTTTCAGAATGTGTAAATCATTTGAAGAAAACCCCTTTCTTACCTGGTGCCGCTGTCCTAAGAAAGACACGGTGACAGTACAACACTGAAAAATGAATGCATTGGGCCTTTGCAAAATTGCAAACTTACGCAATAAGACGAAATAGTTTAAGATTTTCAAGCACACATAATTGGGGTAAGTGATCGAATCTGTTTAAGATGTGATGACCCATTGCAGCCAACGTTGTTCACATATATACGAGTCGAGTCTGACTTACAACAAACTGTTATAAAACAGATCAGAGGTTTAATTGTAAAAATTCCAATTCGTATATCTGTGTTCAGATCCAATGCAATCAAAACCTGTAGTCAGTTTCTTGAAAAATGTACCTTCTATGATCAGTGTGAAAACAGGTGATATTGCAACGTTAATTACGTAAAACGTTAGCATTAAACTCTGTGGAAAATGCCATTTTCCATCACTGAGGAAGAGATTAAAAATGAGCATCATAAGAGTGGCAAAAACTGGTTCTTTTAGACACAGAATAAAAATATTACAAGGAGCCATAAATATGTTTCAATGAAAAACCCTGAGCATTCGAATAATTTTAAAAACAGATTTTTGTTTCCCATGTAACATTTTCAAAATGTTATTGACGCCTCTATGCAACATCACTAGCGAAGTAAACATATGACAAAGGCTTAGAGTTTGTAAATAAATGGGATATAGAGTTGTATCGCATGGAAACAAACGGTACATGAATGTCTAGGAACGTGATACATTGATCTCTACACTGAGTCAAAAAATGAGAATCAAGTGAGTGTAAGCTACCCCAGCATAGAGGGCGCTATGCTTACACGTTGTGTGTGCTGTGAGGTTAGGATTTAGTCTGATTTTAGTGAATACTGGTTTCATGGTGAGTCTCTCTCATGTTTGTACACATACCTTATTTGAAAGTTCTTGTTGAGACGACAGAAGTCACTAGGCTCCAGTTATATGTATACACAAGAGATACTTTTAGTTTCAGAAAATTCATCAGCTGTGCACATCAAACTCACAAACGACATCAAATGTTAGAAATGAAAAGAATTCATCTATGAGCTCTGGGATACGCCATTTTTTTCTTGGCATGAAACGGCTTTTATTGATAAGTTAGAATGGGAGAAATATGACTTCCAATAAAATGTACACCTTACAGTGAATAAATGTAGCTGATACCAGAAACAGAATAGAAGTATTGTTGGTCATATCGTAGTTTCATCCCTTGCAGGGTGTGTGGTACCGTTTTTATAAACCGAGATATCCCAGAAAAAATTGTTAAATGCTAGTTTTCAATTTGATAAATGAAAATGTAAGAAAAGAAACATGCCTTTTTCATATGCTCTGGGAAAGTGTTTTTTTGTTCTTTTTTGGCAGTTTCCGATTTTTAAAAATGCGTAGCAGTGACAAGAGAGGACGGCAGTAAATTTTTAAAATGTTTTCACTTTGCTCTGAAAATTTAAGAAGAAATAGAGTAAAGAGGAAACAGTCAACCAAAATATGCAATGAGAGAGGAAAAATACTTGGGACTTTACGCTGCGATGAGACTAGTAAAGCCAGTTTTTATGCCTCAGGCGGGCACAAACTTAAAACGTCTCTGCACATTATACTGGAGGAGAAACTTCAAGGACTCTTCGAATCTAGAAGAGATTATACAAACTGACTATCAATATACTATTTTATTTTGTCATAAAATATTTGGAAAGGCAACAAGTTGCATGCATGTAATTATTAGGTATGTATGAGAAGATATGTCCATTGCCGTCTTAAGTTCGAAATCAAGTACTCATGTAAACTTGAACATAGTGTGGAGTTAAAGGTATGCGAAGTTTAAGGAAATAATACACTTCTAGTGGACGTTTTACAATTCTCCTTGGTATAGATCTCTAATCCACATGGTTCAGATTGGTCAGAGATGCACGGCTAAACTCTTAGCCACAAGACAATTTTATTTTTCAAGAAACAAAGGCACCCTTTTTCTTTACTCAATCATATCCGTGAATGGGTGATGCATGCATTTGAAAATTGTTCCTCAGGATCAGAGCGGGTATTAAAAAAAAATAACAGGATCTCTTGTGGTGGAAGACCAAGTCAACCTGTATGTGTCACACTCCGTTTCTGAGGATAAGAGCCAATATGAATATCATCTAGATTTCATAAAACACCAAAGCTTGGCATTTGATAAGAAAAAGATTGTCTTAAAATATGATTGTATGTTTGATTGATATAGCCTGTTCACAACAAGATAACGTTTGTTTTGCGTATAAATCTTAATCTCCCTTGGAGCAGGGCGGACCTGAAAATGTAATGCCCCGAGCTCACCTAGCGACGGTAAAATGTAGCAAGCACCCAAGCTTGGAGATTGAAGAACACATGCAAAAGACAAGATCAACAATGGATATAAACCTTAACTGAAAGAGTCATTTTAAGTGCTGGCTTGTCGCACAGGTGTTTTAAAAAGAAAATAATTTGTTGTGAAACGGGATTTTAAAAAATATCCATGAAAAGAAAGTTTAGACGATCTACAACAGGTGCCATGGTGACGGACTAGTGACGGCTCATAGCACCACCTGTTGGTTGAAATGCTGAAACGAGAGACAAGTTGTTGACTGTGGACATTGTATAGAATAGCACGTTCACCTTTGGCATGACAAGAAGAAAATTTAAAAATAAAGCCGAATAATACAGTACGAGTATAGGAAAATAAACCGTAAATTTAATCACACAGATGTAAGAGTAGCAAAGCAGCATCAAAACAGAACACAGTTTGTGACAAAAATGGAGTTTTACCAAACGTTGGGATTACTGAAAAATCCTCGTAAAATATTCAAAGGCTGAGAAAGATGGAAGGTAAACTAGGTGTAGAAAAAAAGGAGTTTTACAGTGAAAATCCTGCATACGCTGGTGAGATATCTAGATGAAAAGGTAAGGTAAGGATAGTTACGTGCTGAACTTGGCAAAGAATACAATCACTGGATGTGTTAAGAACATTGCAGCACAATGTCTGATATAACCTGTTCACAAGAAACTGTTCTAGGGCATTTTTCTGCATGTCAAACAAGTCTTATTGAAACTGGTATCCGTGCGCATACCACAGTGGGACGTGCGAAGCACAAAGTCGCCCACACATAGAATTTTTCTTTAAGTTCTCTTTTTTACAGTGTGTTAGTGCCCTTTTTGTGTTGTGATATGGTAAAACACATCACTATTTTTCAGGGTTTTAACAAGCACGGAGAGATGAAGGCATTGAGCCTTCACGAGGCGTCGAACTTGGCAGATCAAAGGAGAATTTGGAGTCTTATCACTTTATCATCATAATTTTCAGCAATCTTTAATTTCTTGTTCTCCCTTTTCTTTCTCCGTTGAGTTTTTGACTCTCATATTATGACGGTCATCTCATCTTTGTAATTGCCAGATCGCAGCGTGGCGACAGACGGACGTCATAGAAAAACTTTTCAGAATATACTTAATACAGTAATCGCTAGCTAGGATGGACCAAACCGTCCAGTTTCCACATAAGGCAGCTCTGGAAATGCTTTCAGATTTAGGGTAGAGTACGACAGGTATGATTTTCTCTGATCTTTTCTCTTTATCGTATCCATTTGTAGATAAGTTGAATGAAATTGGTGGGAAGACTGCTTTTCAAGACTATTATTTTTTTTCTTTTGGTTTTCTTCCAAAAAATATTTATCGGGATAAAGATTTTTGTTTGACAACCGGTTTACTCTTTTGTTTTACCACACAATGTACTCCGAAACTAGTCATTGAGGAACTGAGAAATGAAAGCCTGAGGCTCATTGCATCTCCCTGGAGTGTTTCTTTCTGGATGAGGATGGATCAAAATCAAGTTCACCTGTCTTAGAAATATTTGGATGATGTGTTTTTTATCCCAGATTCCAATGAGAAAAGCTGAAATGATAGTCTCTGTTTAATTACAGGAAAATCTTGAACACCACGGGAATGAGGCACCACTCATGTGTGTAGCAATGCCGTTATATAACTATGGAATCACTTTAGATACCTAGAATACGTTGATGATTAAAAAGGCATAGTAAAACAAATCAGAAAAGCAAGCATGATATTGACGTACAAGCTCTGGAATTATAAAGCTTGAAGAATGCCACAGTAAAATATTGCAGGCATTGAAGGCGCACACGAATCCATAAATTGTGCAGAACATAAGATAACGATTGGACAAAGAAATGATTAGCCTTTTAGAACAAAATGACAATGATAAGATCAAGAGAGTAAGACATGGAAATGAAGATGACGCTGGACCAGCACATCTTACGAAGGAAAAATATAGTTTAATATTTCAATTAGATTTAGAGAAAACACGAGGCAGAGCTCTGCCTCGAAATACATGGACAGGATGTATATATGGTGAATATGGAGAGATACAGGGGCGTACTCAACGATTTTGGAAAATTCACAAAAAGCAATTGCAGATGTTCAAAGCCTTTATTTTCCCCGAGTGTACGGTGCCTGATTCACTATGGAAAACAATGCAAAACGCCTGTACGTTGGGCTCGCACCTGGCTGCATTATCTATACAAGCATGACGTGAAGCATGTTTCATAGTTGAGTAAATTTGAAATAGCAATCCCGAAAAAAAAACTCTAAAACACAGCCGAAATAAATCATTTTAGATTACAGGTGCAATGACCATCTGTATTTTCATTCATTTTCGTGTGTGCACAGATAGTATTTCACCAGACCCTTTATATATTAATGTGTTGTGAAAGGTCCATATTCCTCAAACAATTTTAGACCACATGACAAAATTATTTAGACATAAATTTTCAGCTGGGTAAAAGCCGTGACGGTGCTAGCTATTAAACATAAAGGCACATTCTTCATGTCAGACGCAGCTGGAATGTGAAGAGTATTGACCGTTCAGACTGCGCAGCAAGTCTACACAAGCATAGACATCGCTGCCGCCGACTGTTCAGCTTATGTGTTGTTTTTTTTCCTTCATCCACATCATCTTTTATTTTGAAAAAAAATCATACACCAACTGGCAAAAACCAACAAGCATTTTTCCATCAGGTGTGCGAGGTTATTTTTGACAGGCACAAAGGATGGTAGTTATCAGCGCATTGAAGTTCAAATTTGCTCGCTTTATTTTGTCATCTAGAGTTCCAAGCACAGACTAAGTCTTTTGGTCTGCGCAACTCCTCGGCCATATTTACCGGGTTAAAGCACGTCTTTTAAATGGAATTCTGAGATACGGTGAGTGGTTTTGATGATCTAGCTGTCCATTTTCTTGAAGCTGTACCGAGGTGAAAGGTGAAATGAAAGAATACTGATCGTCATTTGTGGTTGTATTTGGACTGGTGAAACTAAATTCATTTAAATCATGTGTGTTGTTATACGATTGTCTGTAGAATAGAAGTTGGTTTATTAAGTTGCTTTTCTATCCGGGTTTGGATGATGGCAGGTGCGATCTCATGCAAGAACTGCTGCCTACAAGAGTCAAGTATAGTTCGTGTGGCGATCCCTCAATGGAATGATAATTTATTCGAGATTGCTCATCTCGATTTGTTCAATTCATTTCACTGCGCTGTACCATAGCTGGATACTCATGAACGTATTCAAGAGGCTACAACTAGTCAAAAAACGTCAATCCTTGAAATGCTTGCTAAAATTTGATAAGTGACATGCATAAATCGTCACATTCAGTTATTTTGATTCGACAGCCTACTTCAGATCATACGACAGTTATGATTTCACTAAATAAACTAAAAGGAAAATAAGGCATATGTATTACTCGGTTTTATAAAAGGCAACTAGGGCCTAGAGATTGGTTCATTATAATGCTATTAAAAAGACTAGGGAAATGTGACTCAAAAGAACCAAACATGTTACTTTGCCCTTTCAAAGCCTTATCTGAGAATATTAATCTCATGAACGTGGCTATTTATAACAGGCATTCTTGATTATAAACTTTGACTCGAGTTTCTGGAGTCAAACAGTGAGATGAATATAGCGAGAGATATAGTCACATCTTTATGGTGCCGGCTTTATCAGTCAGTAGCCACATTATTCAAAGAGCGTAAACCTCATTGATGTCAAACAACGAAGTAACGAGTGCGATCCCCCTGACTTTGATCTACACGTTGGAATACGTGTTTTTCCAACATGTTTGAACAAAAAAAAAATGTGGCCAGGGTATTTTGAATTTACTATCAGTTTTTCTTGATGACACATGCTATGGTTCTCTTATCTCGATTGATTATTACAAGAGTATCGAAGAATTGACGAGCTTTCTAACTACTTTGAAAGCTGCATATTCTACATTCCATACTTCCGTGTGAAAACGTGCCAGAATCTGTGGCAACATTTTAATTTATCCATGAATCTTCATAGGAAGTACTATTTTAACCACTGATTTTTTTTTCTTTTACAAAATTTTCTTCTTTTTACCATAAATTTCCTTTGAGTATGGCTCTTATTATGTGTTTTCTGTATTCCATGCAGAGTATTTAATGCCATGAAAGTTAACATTTCGTTTCACGACACCGTTTTGTATCTGTACATCATGCACAATGCCTTCAAAGTTTTCATTTATTTCTTAAAATTTACTTTCTGGATTTCGCATACAGCTGCAAAACAACGCGCATTGCCTACTCAAGTTTATTGCGTCCCTTTTTTTCTCCAGAGTGATTATTTTCATGATAAAGTCAATTAGATTTGATCCTTTGAAAGAGCATCAAAGAGCAGTAAGCCTTAAGATCACTGTTCATGACAGATTTGTTAAAAGTTTAGACCAGAGAGCCAGTAAGAATATCGTGGAAAAGACTATTTGGCAATTCTACACGAATTGAACAATAAGTTAACCACTTCAGATAGAAGTGAACAAAATACGAAACGGCCGTCATGATGAATGTCCGGCTTCAATAAGAGGAATGGCCAAGTGAGAGAGAAAGAGAGAGAAAGAGTGAGAAACAAAGAGAAAGTTGGGATCAGAGAAATTGCAGGAGCCCAAACAAGAAATTAGGCAGTAAAGACGGGACTAATAGTGTCAGTTGAAAACAAGAGAACAATGTTACATTTTGTGGCCGTTAAGCCGTTAAAATGTATAGCTTTATCAAAAACCATTCACGCTGATTGCAGCAACTTTAAAAAGACAAGTGTTTTAGTGAGATTCTGCACATGGTTGGTAGATGGCATTTGCACCATTGCCGTTTGTTAACAGATTCAAAGATGGAAATGTAACCTTTTCGAGAAAAAAAAAAAAAAAAAAAAAAAAAAGATGAAAGATCATAGTTTAACATAAAGGCAGAGTGACTGTGAATAGAATTCTAAGGAAGCGACTTTCCCTCTAAACATGCAAAAGTTCTCACGTGCCCATGAAGACAAATCCTTATGGGAATATGAATTACCCCTCATGAAAGTTATCTTGTCTGTAATGTATTTATGAAGCATGTGTTAGGAGAGAGCAAACAGCGCCAGAATACGTGGATGATCTTGTTCGGATGGATTAATATTTTGCAGCTCTTTTTTTAAGTAAAAAAAAAATGAATTATAGTATAGTATAACATGCACTTTATATATATATATATATATATATATATATATATATATATATATTCAGCAGACACTACATGCATAACGTTTTAAGACTAAAGAAAACTGATATTTTTTGTTCATGAAATATGAATAGTCTATTCTTTATGGCTTCATTATTTCTATTCAAATTTTCAGGTTAAGTATTTAAAAAAATGTTCAAAATGGTGGATTTGAGTTTATACATGGCTAGAATTTTACAAACAGGTTGCCGAGTGAGATTGTAAAAAAAATCCTTACCTTGAGATCATAATACTATGAAAAAAATCAAGAGGGGAATTTTTTTTATTATTATTTTGAATAAAAGTCTTTGAGTGTCATTTAAATTAACTTTCAATACTAGGCACACTTTTCACACTTAGTTTTTGGAGGCAAATCTAGGCAATGAAGGCTTACCTCATATTATTCAATCAAGTTTCAATTTCTTAACACTTCAAAGGCAGTATTACATATTCAAATTCGTCACATTCAACTAAGATTTCATTGGAAACTATGTAGATCATCATCATCATCATCATCATGTAGTCTTGCTTTTGCAAATATACCAAACAAGGAATGACTTGAGCCAAAGCTATGTGTGTAGTGCAAGATTCTTCTATATCAGTTTGGGAGCTTCAACTTAAAATATGAAAAGATAACACAATGAACATTACTGCTAGTAGTTTTATGCGAAATTTAGAATGGAATAAAAATTTTTTTTTATTTTAGGATAAGTAGCAATAAGATCAAATGGGTCAATATTAGTTCTTGGTAAAAGAAAGAGGATGTTTAGTGTACAAGTTGCTGCTTGGTAACGCTTGATGGTAGGGTGACTACTGATAGGACCAGTGGTGCATGAATCAGTGCAACCTTGAGGTTGATAAAATGAAATGCTGCCATTGGTGTTTAAAAGGATGGCTGTGACATCTAGGTGATTCACAATTTGGTCGAATTTGAGTGGCGACAAACAATGAGGATACAACACATCTCATTGGCTAGAATGTAAACTGATTATGTAAAGGCAAAAGCAAACCTGCATTTGAAAAAAAGTATTATTTGACACAATTTGTCAATAGGCAATATATCCCTCAAGAGCGCTTCTAAGCTCATGTACTGAAAAGTTTGGAAAGCATTGTAAGTCCAATTTTCCAGCTCAGGCTTTCACTTTTTTTTAATTTAAAGATAAAAGAAAAATAAATCTATATATGTCATATTTCAGTTTAACTTATGAAGGCTATAGACGGATAGGATATCTTAAGTAGATCTAGTATTTATTAAATATATGAAAGCTGCCGACAGTTCATGGTAGAATATAAATGTCAATCAAATTGAATTGACATGGCTGGGATCTAGTTACAACTTGTATGAGAGAAAAGTGAGTTAGAGAGGGGGGCAGACAGACAGATATGAGAGTAAGAGAGAGAGAGAGAGAGAGAGAGAGAGAGAGAGAGAGAGAGAGAGAGATAGAGAGAGAGAGAAAAGGAAAACATTGGAGAAATGAAAAAGGATGATAATGTCAAATTAGCAATAAAGTGAATAGGAAGCAAGATCTAGGCCTACACTTTTCTCGAATCTAGATCTAGATCTAAAGCGATAGTGTTAAGAAGAGTTTCAGGATGTCTCTAATACCATTCATTCTGTTTTCTAGATCTAGAATAAGATTAAAAATTGTAATAGTAATGGTAAGATTTTCGCCTGGGAATGACATACTCTAAACTACCTTAAAGTTTAGATCTAAATGATATCTTATTTCTGACAAAAAAGAACATTTGATGTTCACTTAAAGCCTACATGCATGTCAAACCACACTGCATCACTAGATCTATTCTCATGAAAACAAGATTATTGAAGGCTTGGCACGTGAGCCTTCAACTGATATCTTACTGGTAGTGGTGGTGGTGGTGGTGGTGGTGATGGTGGTGGTGATGATGATGATGATGATGATGATAATAATAATAGCCCCCCCCCCTAATTATCGTAATTTTTTTTTTATTTTCCCCATAATATAGGTTTTCCAGCTCAAACACACAACTAAAGAATCCAAATGCCACATTGGCAATTCAAATAACGCGAAGAGACATCAAATACAAACGTGACGTCAAAATTACGCAACTCGTAGCTTAAAGAATCCAAATGCAAAAACTAAAAGTTCAAATGCACAACGAAGTGAATCCAAATGCCACATAGACATCACAAATACGCAAAAGTTTATTGTGAGAATAGCTCAAATATTATTTTATTTTGTGATTAATTTTTGCAAGATCTAATGATCAATTTACATCAACACTTCTCTTCCAAAGCACAAAGGCATATAAGACTGCATGTGCCGAAAAGCACCGTCCATGTTCCCTTCAGTCACCACAATAGTCTCTTGAACTGCAAGCTGTGTTAGAGTGGCCATTCGTTCGTCAAAAGGTTGGTCAAGTGTTTGTTCTCGCACCTCTGCTAGTCTTGTTTTCAAAGCTTGTTTCCAGATGCTGAATGCGTTCTCACAAATGTTCAGGAAAGGGGAATATGGAGGCAAATACTTGATGTTGAAACCCTCTGGGAGTTCTAAATTTCGAGCCTGCATATGGGCGCGGGCGTTGTCAAAAACGAAACAAACTTCCATTTCTGATTGATAGATTTCGGACACATGGTTCAGAAAGCCATTGAACCGCTCAGCTGTCATACCACCTTGAAATAGATCGTGATGAATTAAACCTGCTCGGGCACTCACGGCGAATGTCATGGTCAAGTTGTGACCACGACGACCCTGTACAACTCGGACAGCTCTTTCACCTCGCCTAGCCCTGCCTCTGGTCCGTTTCAGCCATAAATTGATACCAGCTTCATCGACGAAAATCAAATCGAAGCGTTGAATGTTCCCCATGAGCCACTGACAGTACTCAAAAACGTTGCTCTTTCGTTGCATCAGAGTTTCTTTCTGCAGGTGCATCCTCTAACTTCTTCATTGTTATAAGTTGGCCTTGAAGGATGTTGCTGATAGTGGACGTTGATACATGAAGTTCACCTGGTAAGCGGGCATGCAGTTCACGATTAATTGCGACTAAAGTAAAGTCTGGGTGCTCATGAACGATATCAAGAACTGTTCTCTGCGTTTCAGCTGTTACCTTTTCCGTTCTTTTTCCGCCACGCGGCAATGCGACAACGTTGATTACCTCTTCTTATTATGTGGTAAGCTGTCGTTCGGTTTATTCCTAATATTTCTGCCAAGCGCACGTAGTCATCTCCACGCACGTGAGCTTGATAGTCTTTCTTTGTCCGCAACAGAAACTTTAGAATAAACTGGCATTTTTACAAACAAAGACACTCTTGATCAAACCAATCCTATAGGTTAGGTCTAAGGAATTTCGTAGATCTAGACAAAATCTGTCGTGTTGATAAACTTCGTCACATAGTTTCGTGACGTAACGGCGCGGTTCACTTGCAGCTTGAAATGGTGCATTTGCTTTACTTATGTGTAATTTGCTTTCCTTATGTTGTTGCATTTGAATTCCCTATTTTTGTATTTGATCTAGGAATTATTTTTACCCATTGTAAAATCCCGTTTAACATTTGGATAAACTATGTGTTACCTTTTTCCCTATGTGGCATTAGGAGTCTCTATGTGGTATTTGGACTCGCTATTAGTGTATTTGACCTGTAAAACCTATATATAAAAAATTGAAATAGAAATTTAAATGACAAACTCCTAAAAAAAAACCTTGCCAAAAGCACGTTTAATCCATGATGGCTTCCATGTAAACAAACGGGAACATCGGAGTACAGGAGTGCCCAAAAGTAAGTACATGTATAATGACCTTGAACTAGATTTCTTTTAAACTTTGGATATTCATCTTCAGTGAAGAAAATCAGAACTAACTGAATGTTCAGACTCCATGTTGGCTCCGTGTCCGTAAAGGGAGGAACAACTCACTTGATCTTGTGGCCGCATTATTTCACACGATCATGCATGTTTTAGTTGAAAGCGCAGATTTTTAAAACACGGGAAATGAGACTCTACAAGGTGCTATAAATTGATCTGTAAAACTTTTCGGAAAAGTAACTCCATTACGATTAGATTTAGACCTACAAGTACGTACAGGAAAATACCACGGTGTCGGATATGATACAAACCGGTTTTAATATTGGTTTATTTTATAGGCTGTCCATGACGTGCAACACAGCGAACGCATTTCTAGAAGAAAAAAAGTTTTATGTCCAGAACAACAAGCTATCAATCTGTAGAGCTTAGCCCCCTACCCACCGCAGTCTCAGCGCATGCGCACAATTCCGAAACCGGAACCACTAGTTTCTGATTTCGAAAATGAGGACCCAGATCCAGATGAGAGAGAGAGAGAGAGAGAGAGAGAGAGAGAGAGAGAGAGAGAGAGAGGGGGGGGGGGGGGCTCATTAATCATAAATTCATGTAATTGTTACGTACTTCGCTAATCAAGTACGATAATCGCAAAGATGTATTGTTTTGAGTAAAAGAAACTATTAGACAAGTAATAGTTCTCTATGGAAACTGTAAATTTACCTTCTCTCTGCCCCTACCTCTAATTTCAATTCATCAGTATATCTCCAAAGTCAGTTTGTTCTAAACTAAAAAAAACAAGTGCAGTTACGTGCACGTTTGTCTCAGACGGATATCTACCATTAACTAACGAGTATGTCTTACCTTTATGTCTCTAGGCCCGCCATGCTGGATAGATCCAGTTGTCGTACCCTCGCAGGGTTGTGTCTTGGGTCATTTTTCTTGTCTGCGATTGAGTGCTTGGATGATGATCATTTCTTTAAACGTTATGAAAGGGTTGCAAATCTAGATCTAGGCTTGATAACTGATTTATAAATAATGTGCTACAAAATCTAGATCTACGTCTTATGAATTTCATCAGCTTAAGATTCTATGGAAGGTCGCTGTGGACTAAACTAAGTTTATAGCATTACATTAGATCTAGAATAATATTTCTATGTTAGAATTGGTAGATGATGAATCTAGACCTAGTGTCTGGTGATTATCTATGTCAACGCATGGATCTGATCAGATTAATAATCTGATTAATTTTATCGTCTTGATTTAAACTTTTTTACATTTTAGAGCTGCAGCTGAATAAAAGCCTACTTTTGACTCTCTCGCTACAAATGCAACCCTTCTCAAGGGCCCTCGTGGTGTGAAGTGAATGATTTTGTGACGATTGCAACAGATCACTCACGCCTGAGTGCCGTCTTCCCGCCAAACCAGTCAAGTGGTTATATAAAAGTTCAACGCTGCACTTGTTTGCACGATTTTTCCGTTCCGAGATTGGGACAACATAACATTTTGAAACTCAGGGGCGTTGAAGTTTAATCATGGTTAGTAGGGCCTTTTATCACAACTGCAATGAATAGATGTTTTTTGTTATTAATTTTGTTTTGTTTTTTTAGTTCATTGACAAGTTTTGTTTTGTTTTTTTTTATGGATTGAAATTATAGATTTTTTTTGTGTGTGTCGTTTTTATTTTGTAGGTGTGTGGTGTGTGTTTCTTGTTTGTTTGGGGTGCTTTTTTATGTGTTTGTTTTATCTCATACTCATTGCTTTCCATGTTCTCTTGTTCTTCTTATAAAGATTACTGCTGCTGCTGTCATATTTTTTAAAGTTATTTATAATTAGGGATTTACTTTTACAAATAAAGTAAATTAAAGAAAAAGTGATTCAATTGATGTAATTGTACCACGTAAGCCTCTGTTGTATGTATAGTGGTTCTCCATTAATTTTGAAATATTAATTCATTTTTTTAAAGAAACAGGATAGACGAGTGCAGTGGTATCTAAACGAATCGTTTTGAACGACATATTATAATCTGGTTTCTTTTCTTTTTCATCTTTCTTCTAAAACCTTCAATTATCTTATAGCCAGGTTTAGTTTCTTCCAATCTATCCATTGTTATTCTTGTCTTTCCACTTGTAATATTTTGATTTCGTCCTTCGATTGTTTCTTTTACATCCTGCTCCTCGTCTTTTCTGTTTTTCACCCGTTCTTAAATTACTCCTTATATCGCAATGCCAAAATTACTTGTTATCGCACAGTTTATGGTTTGGTTTCTTCTTCACAAAGAACAATTGACTTATTTTGGCTCAACCATTGTACGGTTAATTCAAAGAATGTAAAAGTACATAATATGTTATTTCAGGAAGGAAATTTTAATGTAATATATCAGTTGCTATATTGATGTTTAATTGTATGTCGGCAAAAAAATGATTTTAAAAGTAAAAGTGACATGGAAAATTAACATAAGCGGCATTTGTCGACGTTTTAATGTATGTGTATATACATATATATATATATATATATATATATATATATATATATATATATATCACGGTGAAGTTTGTGACGCAGTTGTCTGGAGGAGAATCTTCCCCTATAGTAAAAAAAAAACTCAAAATGCCTTACAAGTCCTATGTAGATCTATAATTTTGTTATTCTAAATTACCCCCCTAACTATTTTGCTGTTGTAACGCCTATGCGCAGCTTGTGAGCAAGGGTACCTCAGTGCTGCGAAGTTTTAGTGTGCGTGTGGGTGGTTGTGGGTGTTATAAGGGTGTGAAAGGACAGATAGAATATTAGCGGACTGACACTGAAATTTATAAACAATATTTATATACCAATTTTGGCCTCTTGTTTGTACATTAATCCACTGCAAATGTTGAAATCTGGTTTGCTTTTTAAAGAAAAAAAATGATTAGCATTCCTCCATCAAGTTTTCTTCATTTTATTTTTTTTTTTTTGTTTTGTTTTTTTTACTTTACTTTGTCCTAATCGTATGTGATCAAGCGTATATATAACTTACCATTTAATCGCAGCTGCAAAAAAAAAAAAAAACACACAATAAGTTATGTAAAAACACACTGAAGAAAAAAAGTGTCACCCTGCTGCTTCAAATCTTTGTCTTCAAGTTACCAAAAACATTATTATGTCGTGCTTTCGCCAAGGGCTAATTTAGAACTATTATTTTCGAGATCCACAAAACCATCGAAAATATTAGGGTCGAGACAATAAACAAAACTCTCCTAGAATTTGGCGCCAACCCAAACAATTTGAAAATAGCTTGATAGTAATTCGGTTGAATCATTGTTTAACTTGGATGACACTACTATTTAAGAATAGGCTTAACTCGCTATTTTATGTTTATTTACTCAGAGCAATTAGCAGTGAGCAATACAACAAATATCGCAAGCAACAGAGCTGCTACTTGTGACGTCAAAACATTTTATGGAATAGAGTTGCCACCTGCAAATTGGTGTAAGCAAGCCTCACAGTGGAATGCGTAGCCTATTATTGAATAAGGTTTTTTTTTATTTAAATCTAGATGTGGGCTGAGCGAAGAGGCAAAAGAATCGGAATTGAAAAAAAAACTAAGTGGACCATGGTTCAAACTAAGACAATAGTATGGGCCAAACTGATTTTATCGATACATTTTTTTTTTACGTTTTTGGTTTTGCAGTGACTGAAAACATAACGACCGAATAGTGGCGTTAGTTAAATATAAATATAGAGTAGTCGATTATCACAAGCCAATACACTGTTCAAGCGGCTGTTAGGTAGCTCTAAAGAATCAGTCTTCACTTCATGCTTCATTCATCGCCATATTAAGCAGCATAATTATGTGTGTTTGACATGTCATTGTTCTCCTAAAATTAAAAAAAAAATGACCTCCCTTTATAATGTGTTAATCATTTTACGGTGTGCGTTTTTGTTTTTGTTTTTTACTATTTTCCTTAAAGGGTTAAAATTATCAGATGTCAGACTTAAAATCATGGAATTGTTTTGAACTATCCGTTGCTAGGTTTGAACATAGATATTACATTACCAATTTAGACTGGATGCGTTATCACGATAACTTGATCCCATTATGAGTCCAGTGTTTTCAGCCTGCAAATAACATTTTTCCTATAGTCCTTTTTTTATTTCTGTTATCGATTTTATGATAGATGCAGAGAGGATGGTTGGTTTTTTTGTTTTGTTTTTTTTTGTTTTGTTTGTTTTTGTTTTGATTTTTTCATTATTATTATTATTATTATTATTATTATTATTATTATTATTATTATTATTATTATTATTATTATTATTATTGTTATTTATTTTAATCATTCAGAGGATGTCCCAACAGAAAAACATAAAGTTGAACTAAAATCATCGCTATATATTAGTTAAGTCAACTTTTAGATCGACATGTTCTCAGTGACTATAAAACCATCAAAGTTCAGATTTTGTAGTGAATCATAATCTACCGGTATATTAAGTTTTAAGCAGGACTATATCATATTTTATAGAAAGCAATTTTTCAAATAGATTTTTTTACCTAGTCATTCGACTGCATCTAATTTTTTAAAACCCTCAGTCGTTCTTCGGTCGCAAAAAGACTCCTTGGGATTTGTTCATGAAATAAATGTATCTAGAATTAATAAAGATAAGATTATAGTTAATGTTTTTTATTCCTCTGTCCAGTGAATTTTTTTTTTTTTTTTTGTAACTTTTGTTGCATTGAAAGCCCCAAGGTTAAAAATCGCTGGCGATAATACACTGAACCAACGTGACGTAAGAGGCCGTAATTCGGCATCCACGATGAAAGCAAATCTGGCAGTAGGACCTAGCAGTCCCGCATTCGCATTTCCCAATACATTTCAGCAAAAGGCCTCGAAATCGGATCTTTTTTTTTATGCCAATATTCTCGAAAATTTGTTAAAAGTTACATCGATAAGTTCAATTTTTTTCAAGTTATCTCTATTTTGCGACAGGATCCAGAATCTCGATCTAGACCTAGCTTTGAGAACTAGGATCGGCTCTGCGCTGTCATCATGGCGAAGCGTCTAGTTAACGACAGATATACTGAGAATGAGGCAGAAAAATATTACTTAGAAATGCGCAAAATGAGACAGAAAATAAGCTAATCTAAAATGAGCACATGGAGGGGGAAAAGATACTCTACAAACAGAGAGTAAGTCACATGCTCTCTAGATTTTTCTATGTAGAACAGGGTTCACGACCGAGAAGTTTGTGAGATCACACTGTACATCTGATAAGATCTAGTTGTGACCATCATGTAGAAGTGCAAAAAGCATAGTTTCCAACAAAATTATTGTGTCTGGGTCCAGCTACTATTATATATCGCTCATTGGCATTCTAGATCTAACTAACAGCAGTGCTCTGAAAATTTGTAAGAGATTTTTAAGACGATAATGCTTTACTTCATTGAAATCAGTGTAGTTACTTATAAGGAAAATATGATTTTTTATGCTAATAAGTTATGTTTCAGATTTGGTTAAGTATAATGAAACAAAAATCGCTAGTCCTTGCGAAGAAGAAAAAACAGCAATATTTATCGAAGTTTATTGTACTTTCTTCAAATGAAACATTATTGCATTTACCATCTCCATCTTTGTTTATTTACAAGCTTAAATTTTTTTTTCTATTTCCGCCTCCCTTTTTCTTTACTTACTTGATGAAGAACCTATGACGCGAACAATACAAGCATGCATACACCTAATTTGAAGCCATAGTGTTCTTTGGTTGTTTGTTTGCTTGCTGATTTGTTTATATTTACACCACTGAAATCTCTCCTGGTATACATATTTGCATCCCCTGATGCATCACAACCTCCGGTCTGGATTCCTTAGTGAAGACTTAATGCTGCACATCTGGGTAGCAAGCAAAAAAAGAAGAAAAAAAACCTCTACCTGAAAGTAATTTGTAACCTAATTCAAGGTAGATTAGTTTTTCTTTTGTTTGTGTGTGTATGTGCAAATGGGCCTTCAGGTGAATTTTAGGCATTTTTTGCAGTAATTCAAAACTTTTTGATAAGCGTTTATTAGGATATTTAAATAGAGAAAGAAAGTTTAGAGTTTGCTGATTCCCCGAATATTTGCAAGATATTTGCCTGCCTAGCTCTGTTCTCCAGATTCAAGAAATTAGCTTTTTTATTTCTCGCAGGTCCTGCAATTCATTTAGAAACGATGAACTCTGTGGAAAAAAACATCTTCAAAAAAGGAGAAAAGAAAGTAAGGAGATTATCATGAAGCGCAATGTAACCACCGCTTAAAATGAAAATACCTTCACTATTTATTTCTGTTTCTACCCTATTTACCGGATATGATTGTCCACAAACTATTGTATTTTATGCATCTTTTATCTTATGTTTGGTCGCCGGAGACCTCCTGAAATAGAAATCGGTCTCTTTATGATCCACATTCAACCTAGGTGACAAAATATTTCCATCACCTCAAAATAAATCACATTCCCTTGACACTGAAAATAAAAACTTTGAGCTTATTATAAATGCCATCATCCTTTCGCAAGGGGACCTATCGATGGGTAACTTTTCAGTTTATTGTGTAAGAGGTGTTTAAACTCATGACGTTTGAGGACGAGACAAAAGAATACAATAATACTCTCCCTCCCTCTCTCTCTCTCTCTCTCTCTCTCTCTCTCTCTCTCTCTCTCTCTCTCTCTCTCTCTCTCTCTCTCTCTCTCTCTCTCTCTCTCTCTCTCTCTCTCTCTCTCTCTCTCTCTCTCTCTCACACACACTTTTTGTCTTTCTCTCTTACTTACTCTCTCTTTTGCTTAATACTACAGGATGGTCAACCCATTTTTTATCAGAGGCCGTTTAGCCTGAAAAAATAAGAACGTAAAAATCTATTTGTAACGGATTATTACATTTTCAGAACGTTTTCCTATCCTATTAGACAAATTGTGTATTTCTTAACAGTGCTGTCTGACCTCGAAACTTCGAATGCTATTTATTTTTTTCTCCAATTAATTTCTGCGGTAAGGTAGACATAAAATAATCTTGCATAGAAAAAGAAACCTAACCAAAATCAATGAGGCACACATCAAATCGCTGAGAACGGGCGTTATAAAGTCAGACAAACACGGATTGAATCGGACAGACAGCTCAGAGTTAGTGGGCGAAAATTAATAGATAAGACGGACAAATTTATTGTCCCTTGGGTGGATTCGATGTTCATCCAGCTAGCTCAATCCAGGCCAACAGTTTGAGATCTTTTACTCAAAGCCATGGCCTAGTAACCTAGAAATCAAGAGAGTAATATCGTTACATCTAAGGAGTTATAATAAGTAATAATTATGTGGTACTTTTCAGCCGAATCGCGTTGCCACTTCTTTGCGGAATTATTATTGGACATAAAAGGCACGTCCTTTAAGAAATGAATGAGCTTTCAATTGCAAGTGTTTTGTCATTTTTTCAATTTTTATATTCATGTGTTGCTTGAACAGAATAAATGTGCGAGTGGAAATGGCATAGACGTCAAGTTATAGAAAACTGGATATTCTTCTGGCAAAGAATGTAAAAGATAAAAAAAAATTGAGATGCATCAAAGTACAAATTAAGTGAGAACCAAATAGAGTGGTGTCTTTCGAGTTTTTGTGATATTATATTGCCAATGTGAGCTATGACTAAGTCAATGAAATCATTGTCGGTTCCTCAACTTGATCCAGCTATTTGCTACAATAATGTGCATATGACAGCTTCGTATAAACTGAGCTGGAATGTCTGCTATCTAAGTGAAACAGAAAAATAGAAAGCACATTTCGATTACGCATTGTTTGGGGAAAAGAGAATGAGCACTCTAAGCTTTATTCGAAGTATGTGAATGGATAGTTTTGTTAGCCACGAGCAGGTTTGATAAACGAAAGAGTTTCTAGTGTTTGACTACATTATCCAGACCATAGCTACAGGTAGCATTGTTCTCACGGCCATGTCGCGAGATACAGATCGATCTCAAACATTTATTGGAGGCTGATATGAATTTAAAAGAAAAGTAGAGAGCAAGATCAATCATTTACCGCAAAACGATTACAGACATTTCCCCATCTGAGATTGTTGCCACTGTCGTCTGCGTATTGTGGGCTTCACTTGTAGAGTCTCTTTTAATAGTAATATAGAGATGATTAAGCATTGATAGATAGATAGATAGATAGATAGATAGATAGACTGCTAAATAGATAGATAGATAGATAGACAGATAGACTGATAGATAGATAGATAGATAGATAGATAGATAGATAGATAGATAGATAGATAGATTTAGTGGAAACGAAGTAGGTATGCAAGGAAATATCATATTCTGATTTCTTTATGAACATATAATTATTTTTCTTTAATTTCTTTTTAATACGGACTGGCTGTGCCTATTCCTGGGAAAGTCCTAAAGTCTTGGGCAACAATGGAACCAGCCTGACCCAGAAACCGTCAGGGCAGTCTGTGGAAGTGCCTTAATCTGGATGGAGAACATTTTGTACTCAGTACCGGGCGCTGGTCCAGACCCGGCTGAGATTGAAAACGTTCGGAGTCTAACGGTTAATGGAACTTAGATTCTATCAATCTCTTGGGAACCGTTTGTCATTAGAACGCTGTGTCGGTTCTTTCATCTGAATGTAAAGAAGCACTGGTGTGGCAACATCAAAGCGTCTCTGTAGTTATTTCATCACAGGCAGTGGGGGTCTGATAGACAATACAGTCAACTGGTTACAAATGATAGCCAACCCCCAAAAATACATCTTGCGCAATCCTCGCCTTTCAAGAGACGAGACAGGATAATAATTATTGTAAATACCGTAGCAAGGCAACAGTACTTGACTTTTTTACCGGAATGCAAGCTGAAAGCTTTTAATGGAGAGACTCGAGCAAAACTCAAGCAAAAGCTTGAAATGGGGAAGCGGAACTAATGTTGATAGTTTAGCTACATTTGCCTATGAGTAAGGAAGAGGGAGGGAGAGAAAGAAAACGGTAGATACGAAGGAAAAAGAGAGAGAGAGAGAGAGAGAGAGAGAGAGAGAGAGAGAGAGAGAGAGAGAGAGAGAGAGAGACAGACAGACAGACAGACAGACAGACAGACAGACATACAAACAGACAGACAGACAGACAGACAGACAGAAAGACAGACAGACAGACTGACAGTCAGAGAGAGAGAGAGAGAGAGAGAGAGAGAGAGAGAGAGAGAGAGAGAGAGAGAGAGAGAGAGAGATATCAGGCGGTTTTGTTGGTTCATTCTTCACTATGATTTGAAATATTATTCTCTTTGCTTCATTGGTTTTTTTCCAATTTTGATTGTATAGTATACTTCTAAAAGAGTTCATTGCTCTTAAAAGGTCTCAGGACTGTTGATACACATAGCTGTTATTATTTTCTATCTTTATTCGTTTAAGGTACAACTTTATGAAAGTAAAACATACAGATTTTATTTGTTGTTTAACAGCATGTAAAGCTGTTGACTCGCGCTTGGTCGCGTAATAGCGGTTTTCCTTATCTTCTAAGCAGTGGCAGCTTAATCTTATTTCATTTCTTGCCAAATAACTTAAGATCTATTCGTTCACTGTCATTATTTTTTTCAATCATATGCATGATTTTTCTGTCTCTCATACTCTAAAAAAAGGCAAAATATGATTATTTTTTTATTTATGAACTCCATTTTGTTTTGTATTAGTGTTCGGTATGGTAGAAATAGCAAATTATAACAATTGCATGGTCATTGCCTTAACTCAATCTTAGAGTTGCTGATTGACAAGTTAATTTTTGTCCAAAAAGGCATCGTCATTGAAATAGGTATGTCACACAATATTATACAGAAAAATTATACATACTTAGTCTTCAGTCTTCAATACCTTTTATTTGGTCAATAAAAATCCTTTTGTACGAAATTTCGGCGTGCAATAATATTTGAAGACTCGATACTGAATGAATTGCAATTAACCTTGCTGTACCAAGTTGATAAGAGATAAGCTAGCAGGAAGGGAACCTCATAAAGTATTTGTGTGTATTACCGGTTAAGCAGAGACCTAATTGAGTGATTGACCGGGTCAGTGGCGAAGAGGGAAAGAAGGCAGCTGATGATTTAGTCAAGAAAGTGACAGCGCTACGTACTTCTTCTATTCCTCCTCTTCTTCCTCCTTTTTTTCTTCTTCTTCTTCTTCTTCTTCTTCTTCTTCTTCTTCTTCTTCTTCTTCTTCTTCTTCTTCTTCTTCTTCTTCTTCTTCTTCTTCTTCTTCTTCTACTACTACTACTACTACTACTACTACTACTACTACTACTACTACTACTACTACTACTACTACTACTACTACTACTACTACTACTACTACTACTACTACTACTACTACTACTACTACTACTACTACTACTACTACTACTACTACTACTACTACTACTACTACTACTACTACTACTACTACTACTACTACTACTACTACTACTACTACTACTACTGCTGCTGCTGCTGCTGCTGCTGCTACTACTACTTCTTTTTATTATTATGTTTATTTCTTCCCAACCCTTCGTCTTCTTTTCCTTCTTGACAGTGTATAATTCGCTACGTATGGTGAAATGAGCCATGAAAGGATCAATATAGAGACAATTCCTCTTTTCTTCTTACTGTACTCCAGCTAATATCAAATCAAACTATATCGTCACAAAGGGTCAGATCTGTTTCAGACTTGTTACGGAATTAAGGATTATACAGGTAGAAAAACAAGAACAGCGATCTATAGGATCATTTCCAGCTAACAACGCAAAATTAAAGTAACAGTGCAAATCAAACGAATCTTATTTAGCCTCGACATCAAGATTTCTCTGATAGTTTAGATAAAATGCAACAACTAAACAATCTTGGTGCTTTGTTTTGTTAGAAAAATCCACAATATGCAGTAACGTATGGGGCGAATTATTAGAAGATAGGTAATCCTGTATACATGTACTTGAGATTATTGTGGCACCACACAATATCGACCTATGAACGAGTGGCACACTGAGATATTTGTTTTGTCAGAGTGCTTTTGCAGTAAAAAGCTTTTTGCAAAATCACTTTTGGATTCATACATGTAAATGGATCAACAAATGCGTTTTCAGGGTTTTATGAAAGCTGCGGTTAAAGCTGATTTAGACAATGAGATGCGGCCGCCGACATGAACTCAAATAATTTCTTTATGTCGCATTTTGTTTAACCGTGATTGCTTTTAGTTGGTGTTGGCAGGGAATGTTTCTTTTATAGAGATGTAGCTGAAATAGTTAATATACCATTATATACTCATTTGTATGCCATTCTGTGAAAATTGCATTGCCTGGGTTGCTGGCTAGAACTAATTAAAGATAAAAGCAAAGGGTTGCTTGCTAGAACTATTTAAAGATAAGAGCAAGCCAAATGAGGCCACTGGCCTCTGACCTTAAAAGCACGGTTAGTTCTGAGAACCGCGAGTTGGATCCTCTAGCCCGAGATCGGCTCGCCCAATCCCTAATGGGATCTTTTTTTTATTGGTGTCACTTCCGATTCATCTTCTGCGTCAAATCAGACATCTTTAGTGGAGCAGTAGGCCAAGCATTTAATACGTTTCTCAGTGTCCATCAGACAGCGCTGAGCGAGGGGGCTGGCTTGGTGTGAAGATTGCATTAGTGGACAATCGTTCCGGCTTACACTCAGTGGGACCAAAAATCCAGGCACCGGAAAGTTAATGCAAACTCGCTTTTAGCAGCATCGTGTGTAAAATTACTAACACATGACGAAAAGGAGTAGCTGAAAAGGTTTGCTAGCTTTCGATGGAATTGGAAAATGGAATAACTGTTTGTTTCACGGACAATTTTTATCGGAATAGTCGAGGGTATTGTGTAAGGTTCAAACCGATATACACAAGCAGAATGTTTTTATAAATAAACGAGTTGTCGCAAGTTGTACTCGGCTCGGCCAAAAATATTCTCTGCGTCTTTAAGAATAATCTACATGCGATTTTGTGTTTTTAGTTTTTCTTGTTGAAACAAAGGAACAAGATAATTTTGCATCATCATGGCTTTAAGCAAATTTGAGCGCCAGCTCGTGAAAAGATTCAAGTAGGATTTGGCTGGAGGGGGGTCAGAAGAGGGAGGGCGGGAGGTATATCGAACTTGTTTACGGTAACCTTTCAGCACCGTCGTCCGTTTTTGTTTTGGTTTTTGGTTTTTGGTTTTTTGGTTTTATTTTTCCCAGTCTTGGCTGTCGATAAACAGTGAGCCTGGTAGGGTAGGGAACTAATCTTTGTGCTCCAGTTTGGCAGACAGATGAATGGTGGTGGTGTTAGCTTTGCTTGGCCAGCCTGTCACTAAAGTTGTTGACTAGCACTGAATACTTAACTTTCCCGATTGCTCAAAATAACTATGGCGGAATATAGATTTCCCGTACCTTCGCCCCACCCTTTTTTTTCCCACCTCCCGAAATTAAAAAAAAAAAATAAAAATAAAATGAAATAAAAAGATTTCATTACCTATGTGTAGTTCGATATCAGCTTCTCTAGGGTGGCTGGGGAAAATATTTAATCTTCTTTTTTTTTCCAAGAAACATAGTACAGCATGAAGCTTTCTTGTTGAAATTTCGACTCATTATGAATTTTTTTTTGTGGTAAAGTGATATTGTCCTTTAAAATGTTTCTCAAAGCTCCGAGTTTGCTTTATTTAGAGCATTTGGACTTTGTAAATATTTTTTTTCACCAGAACAAAATAAATCATGAATTTCCTTCTTTTTTTTGTCTCAAAATATCTTAAATAAAACGGTGTTTGTTCAAAATAAAGGAGAAGAGACACTTCATTATTTCTATCATTCTGGTGGTTTGATTTCTATGTAAAAAATTAACAATTTTTTAAAATCTGAACAAAAAGGACTCAAACCAGAAATGTATATCTCCGTTTTCGCTTCTCTTAGATACATGTTCTTTGAATCGTAATATAAGAATTTTTTTCTCTGTTTCCTTTCATGTATAAATTCATTTCGCGTCGCTCACAGAAACGAGGTAACCTTTCAAAAGGCGACGTCAATAGGCTTTGATGTGGTCGTTCTTTATAATTATCATTTGTTGCTCAAATCTGGGTTATTCCATCGAATGAAAAGCACCTACAGAGAAATGTAAACCTACAATTGATCGAAATTATGAAGAATTCAGATGAAATTAGTATAAAATGTATTTAGAGTGCAAAACTTAAAAAAAACAAGTCATTCACAAGAAAACATGATAGTTTTATCATCTCTTAAGAGATATCGAACGAAATAAACTGAAGTGAGGAGAATTTTCAAGGTCGCTAGCACTGGCTGGCGATATAAACAAGGTGGAACTTTGTCGAATAATGCTGAATGATGTTAATAAAAATCACCCTAAAATAGGGTGATTTGATTTTTATTCACCAGGAGAGTATGCACTGGAAGTTTGTATAAGGTTTATATGGTAATGAATAGATATTAGTGAGTAAAGAGAAAGATTTAGAAAAAGAGAGGTCGTCAAAGAGGATACAGAGTCAAACAGGCACATCGACTGGCAGACAGAGACGGTAAGAGAGAGAAAAAGAAAGTGAGGGGGGGGGGAGATAGTTAGAAGATAGAGATAGAGAGAAGGGGAGAGAGAGAGGCAGACAGAGAAAGAAAGAAAGAGAGAGAGAGAGAGAGAAAGAGAGGCAGACAGAGAGAAAGAAAGAGAGAGAGAAAGGGAGATACAGACACAGCGAGAGAGTGAGAGAGAGAGGGGGAGATACAGACACAGAGAGAGAGAGAGAGAGAGAGAGAGAGAGAGAGAGACTTATAAATGTGGAGGAGAAGAAGTTTGTTGCAACTCTTGCTCTCTTAAGATCAATGCTTGCGGGTGTTGATGAATTCATCTCGGGCCAGACAAAACATTAACGTCTCTCTCTCTCTCTCTCTCTCTCTCTCTCTCTCTCTCTCTCTCTCTCTCTCTCTCTCTCTCTCTCTCTCTCTCTCTCTCTCTCTCTCTCTCTCTCTCTCTCTCTCTCTCTCTCTCTCTCTCTCTCTCTCTCTCTCTCTCTCTCTCTCTCTCTCTCTCTCTCTCTCTCTCTCTCTCTCAGACAGGATAAAAGGCAGACCATAATTCACGCTTTGGTAAGTCAAGGGAGAGATTTTCAGATTTTGAATTCACGTCACTTGAAGCTGGACTCTGGGCTAGACTTTCAGGCTCGGACCCAGTCTGTCTGCAGTGTCTGACTTTCTGGAGTCGAGGGAAATGTGGAAAGGAGAACTCGGTTCATGAGAGTAAAAAGAGTTGTATTTACACAATTATTGATAGAGAGGAAAAAATAATGAGCAGCTCAAACTATGCGAAGTGTCCTTTTTGTTTTAGTTTTTTTAAAGGAAATTTGGAAAGTATTTTTTTTTTATTATTTGACCTAGATCACATGTTCTATGAAACTGAATATTTATAGTCTCCTAAAACGTTCTGGTCCAAACTAAGTACCAGCTTATTATAATAAGTTTTGGCCGAGAGTTTTTCCTTCCCCCAGTGCCCACCTTTGGACTCTCTGTCCCTATAAGGTTGTTACGTTCATTCTGCAGCATACCATAGGTCAAGACTAGAGACGCTTCTTATTGGACAGTCATTTATATTTGAGAATAAATGGAAACGATTTTGTTGCGCATTTCATTTTAACTTGTAAATAAAGGGAATTTATTGTATTTTTAACCCATGCGGTATACAATACTTTGTGTCTTTAAATTTTTACTATCACTTTTGTTACAGCGACGAAAATGATTGTAAAGAATTTTAAGCGTTACTTTCACATTTTGTTATTATTACTGTTAAATACAATCTCAGTTTTGACTAGGAAAGTGGTTATATGTAAAAATAAATGTCATTGAAAACAATAATAATAATAATAATAATAATAATAATAATAATAATAATAATAATAATAATAATAATAATAATAATAATAATAATAATAATAATAATAATAATAATAATAATAATAATAATAATAATAATAATAATAATAATAATAATAATAATAATAATAATAATAATAATAATAATAATAATAATAATAATAATAATAAT